>JAQFVV010012744.1:205000-245662 GCA_028023455.1 Epiperipatus broadwayi | reverse complement strand
TTTGATATCTATTACTAAAGAGTTGATGAGAATTAAAAATTGAAGTGATTGGTCGGGGTAGCTTTCAGTATTAACAGTTTTTTTCTGGAGAATGAGTTTAAAGTTATAGGAGATTACCAGTGAATATTTATGTTTATGATTATCAAAAATTATAATTGGTTTTATGCTTGTATTTATAAGAAATTATGATGGATATTTGTGTTCATATAATCTGAATAATCAGTTTTCTATTTAATGGTCTGCAGATGTGTGTGTGTGTGATACAGATATATGGGTTGATTTTTTTCCTTTTTCCTTGTAAAAATTGACCCTAATTTTTCTATATTATTTGGAATGTAAATCTAAATAAGAAATTATTCAAGATCAAATGAATGTAACCTTTGTTTGAAAAAAGTGTTAGTATGCTTAAGTTTTTAATTATATCTTCTTTAACTAATTTTCATAAATTGGTCATTAATGTGTTAATTAAAAAGATCTGGTTTTCGATGAGACAAAGCTGTTCAAGGAGTAACACTTAAGAAAGAGTCATTGTTCATTCTAAGTGGGGATTTTTTGATTAGACTTGGAAGAGGAACCACTGGGGGGGGGGGGTAATACACGTGTTTTCCCTTTCTCTTTCACTCTATAAAAAAGTGACTGCAGAAAGGGAATGGGGGAAGAACTTGTTGCTAATTGAGAACAATGGCCTAACTAAGAATCAATCCCCAATTTTTTTTAAAGCTTCTTTCCTCATGAATTTAATAATGTATCTAAGTTTTATAGTATACCAAAATATAAATTTCTAATTCATCGATGATTGGTGCATACTCCTTTTCTCTCAAGTCAATTGTGAAGAAATCAACTTTTAATAATAAGACATTTTATACTAAAATGCTATAACTTCTGTTAATTCTGCTTTTGTAAAGTCTTTGAAGAAGAGAACTGTCAAACTTCAGTATGAAATTCATGTTATAATAATTATTTGGCTGTTTAAAAGTTGTTTAAATAAGTGCATCAATCTTCTATATAATATTTTAAAAAGTCAATTCATGTTGGTAATCAGAAACTTCTTATTGCCTATAAGTTGAACCTTTAAACTGGAAACAAAGAAGAAAAAGGAAACAAAATGAATTCAAACCAGGAATAACTCTGTCAATGGAAGGTAACCAACAAATTTTTTTTCAAAATGTATTAATTATCCTGTAGCTACATTTTGATTTAAAATAACTATCTACATTTTGATTTAAAATGACTATCTACATTTTGATTTAAAATGACTATCTACATTTTTTTTTATCTATCTTGATTCAAATGATTGGTTCGTGTGTTTTATACACATTTAATTAAAATAACTGCCTCATGTGCCATTATATAGCTATCTCAAGTAAAATGAACTGAATATATTAGTTGATTGATGGACAGTGGAAGGAAAAGACATTCAAAGAGACTATCTGTAATGTTGATATTTATTCTTTATTTTATTCCGTTTATATAATAAGTCATTTTTAATTATATTTCATTTTGTTTATATGCTATGTCACACTCTAATCACTCCAGATTATTTCATTTCATATTTTGTTTATGTTTAAAATGTTTGAAGAAAAGAGAAAAAAAAGATTTTGATTCCATTTAAGTATAGATGCTCCACGTAAATTTAAATTTAAAAGTAAAGAGAGAAATAATATAAATATTTTTATTATTCTTAACAGAATTTTAATTTGTGCTTAATAGTAAATATGAAGAGTAGGGGGATGGTTGTAAAACCCATAATTATGCTAAAGTATTGTTGATCTGTTATTAATACAAATGTTGGGTGTGTTGTTGGCTTGACTATTTAAAAATTGAAATGATTCATATATGTTTTGATTCGGAATTTGGTTAGTCTTTGTCATTTATCTAGGCTGTAATCAATGTATATATGTGCATATATAAAGCCATAAATGTCATTACTAACATAAAGTTATTCTACCATCAAACAGATGGGGAATAGTTGTTTCATGATTTAGATACCATGGCAGTCGGAGATGACTATGTTTCACTCCATTTATTTTTTAAGATAGAGAATTGTTAATAAAGTGATTGTTTAATTGTAGAAAATGTTTGCATGCCAATATAGAAAATAGGTGTTTAGTCAGGAGCTCTTTACATGACTCTAGATCTTAAGAAAAGATTGCCCTTTGGCTCAAGCAAACAAGTTCAAGTTAGGAGTTATTGTCATTGTTGTTTTTTAATTTCCCTTACCAAGACATAGTTGTGTGCATGTTATAAATTCGATGGTGATGTGTGATATGAAGAGAGTTTTCTTATGTGGGACAGAATAAATTTGCCCTGAGAAGAATAAGGATTCAGTCAGATGCATATGTATGATGGGGTATGACAGAGATTTTAAATTAATAAAATAACCAGTCTGTGCTGATTTTTTTTGGTGAATGATGATAAATTGAGGTTGTCAGGTTGCATAGATATACTAACCTATATATATATATATATATATATATATATATATATATATATATATATTTTTTTTTTTTTTTATATATATATATATATATATATATATATATATATATATATATATATATATATATATACAATCAAAACATAAAAGATCTGACAAGGATGAATGTAATGTAGTAGGTTTTGAATTTAAACCCGTTTGCAAAAAAATTAGTAGGGTATTTTATGGCTTATCTTTTTTATTAGAAATGTGAAAATTATTGCTTGATAAAATGATTTAGAAATTTAAGATTGTTTCACATTGTTAGTTAGAATAATTGAAACAAATATATTATTTTGGAATAGTCCAATGGACAATGTGTACAATAAAAAGAGGGAAGTAGAAATTTATAGGTTTTCTTCTCTTTCAAGATAAGTTTTCTTAAAGCTAGAACTATATGGAATTCTGATACCATGTGTGAGCATTTGTATTTATTATTATTATTAATCATTTATTTAATAAATGAAAGGGTCAAAACATGAAGTGAGTTATCTAGGAAATTGGTTAATACAAACATGTATTCGAATAATAGTCCTGAATAGATCGGAATCATATATTTGTGTAACAATATTATAATTTAGTGTGTTTTTATTTTAATTTTATCATTATTGTTAATATAATAAAGTTTACTATTGTTATAAGATTATATTGTGTTTTGTGTTTTGGTGTTTCAAATATCTCCAGAATCTATATATCCAGCACCTATATTTAAAATAATATTAGTTCATATTTAAATTTAATTATTTATTTTAGATCAATAATTCATTTCCAAGATCTATTTGCAGTAGTCATTATCATATTGTTTCCATATTCGATTCACATAGTTAATTTTATATTAATAATTTACTTCCATGATTGATTTACAGTATTGATTTTGTCTTGATTATTTCTATATTCGATTAACATAAGTCATTTTGTATAAGTCACTTTTATATAATTCATTTTAACATACTTTAGTTTCATCATTAATTTGCATAATCTGATTTTATGAATTATTTCCGTACATTACTCTCATAAGTAAATTTTAATTGATTTATCTGATTAATGTACATAGTTTCCTTCCATAGGTTTCTTTAGCAAAATAAAATTATTAAAGTTATTAATTAAAAATAGATTAGAAATAATAGAATAAAATGACAGGGAATAGTTGAGCTAAGTTTAATAAATTTAATCTTTTGATTCATTGTAATGTTGTGAATAGTGGGAGCAGACATAAAATCCCTTTCCTGCTCTCGGTGCTTAGATTGATTCCCACTATTAAACTTGTATTAAAATTTATTTTAGCATATATGGGATCATATCCATTACAGTGTAATCACTTATATGGGCACCTCTTGACAGATCTAGACCTTGAGAAAGACCAGTTCAATTAGTAATCTAAGAGCTAGATTGGAAGTCAAGTAAATCAAGTAGCATATTATCATAACATTATTCTACTATTATAAAAGTAAAGATCATGAATTGATAGTTGATTGAAAGATATATGTGTATTAGAGAAATATGATTAGGAATTCTCAGATTAGAGAACATAACACAGACATTCTGTGTTGTAGAATTGTAGCTATTGAAATTGATAGATGCTGAGAATAATAAAATAGAGTAATGGAATTAAATGGGGAGGATTTATTTGTGATAATTTTATCTAATATTGAATTAAATGATAATTTTATATTATGAACGTAGATTATGAGTTCTCTGCATTAATTACTGAGTTATTTCCAGTCAGATATAAATGAGAACTGTATATAGTATTTCGGTAGTTACCACTCGAGATCAGTTATTTTAATAAAGTTGTGGAAGAAAGCCACCTAATTATTATGAATTTTATAATAAATTTATCATGAAATATGTGCATGACTAATGCTAGGTTTGAAATTAAGACCATATAGATTGAATGGTTTTATCAATATTATTGTTATTGTTATTTTTTTGAGAGACAATTTAATTACTTTCTCCAGTATCTTCTATAGTCGTAAATATGGCTAATTATGATGATCTCTGGTGGGTATTACAATTTATAGCTGTAATTTGGCACCCCTGGTATATTTTATTCTAAAGTATAAAATTCAAATGACTAAGTACTTGAAATAAATGAGAGTTTATTGAGGTTGAATAAGTAAATGAGTGCATGGAGAAAGTTGAGGTGACAATATATATATATATATATTGTACCTAACTGAAGAGTCACTTAGTTCCAAGAGGTAATAAAGGTTATCTTAGCTTAACCTTTTGTTTAAAATTTTGAATTTAAAAAAAATAATGATGATAAAAATGGAAATTAAACTAATTAATTATTAAAATAGGATAATCTAAATATTTTAATAGTATCAGTTGGTTTGATAAGGGATGTTAGGTAATAATTTAACATAAGCAAATGTTAAAAAATAATTGTGAATAGATAAATAGTATTAAATGTATTCTAAAATAACTACCGTATAACCCATTCTAATGTCTAAAGAATAATAATAAGATATTATTATTAAGATGGAATAACTAAGTAATAAATTTAAAAAAAAATGATATGTAAGTTTTTATTAAAAGGGAAATAAGAATATTTGTTATTAGTTTTGTAGTTTAGCATTCCAGTTAAAAAAGTTAGTTAGATTAAATAATCGTTGACAATTTATTGTTGTAATTCTAAAAATAATTTTAAACAATTAATGTAAGACCAGACGTATGTGAGAATATGTGCATGCATAGACATGGAAACATAAGAATAAAAAATTATTTAACTCTCATATTGTTTAAAATAAGTAAATAAAGCAAATGTGTGGATAAAATTATTTTAATGTAATATTTAAGGGTTTAATAAAGGGTATAACTTTAAATTTTATATTTCTTATTATTGTGTTGTATAAAATATTAAAAAAACAATTGTTGCATAATATTTGTAATACTAAAATTTTGACTTTGCAGCTGAGGTCACGTGGTATGAGAAAATTATATTGATTATGTCAGTAGATTGATTCCACAGCTGGTTTGTCAGAATATTACAATTTAATAAAAATATTTTTATTGGTTTTTAAATGAATTGTAGGTGGATGAAAAATTGTGAGATAAAACGGAGATCGAGGGACCATCCAGGGGCTGATCTTGTTTTGATTCAATTGGTGCTGGATCTTAAAATTTTGTTAATAAAAGTAATTTTGTTAAAAAAACTTGATATTTCTAAAAAAATACAAGTATGTTTAAAATATTTAAAATTGTCTTTTAGTGATGGAGGACTAAAAGAAAGGTAATCAATTTTTCAGACTATTTGAATTTTAGTAGAGGCATAGAAATTATAGTAAAAAAATGTCTAAAGTAAATGAAGCATCTCACATATTATATGACATTAACTTGTTTAATTTTCTTTACTTGGAAATAAGGTTAAGGAACAAACTAATAATCATTTCCATAGATAAGCATTCAGTTGTATTAAACTATTTTGAAAGTAAAATGCTAATTATTTTTCCTGTTAGAATAAAAGTATATGTAAAAAAAAAGAATTTTTTTTTAAAGTTTAAAAAAGAACATTATAAAGAAGCTGCTATGTTCGATTACAGTGAAACTATAAAGAATGATTTTTTTTTAAAGTTATTACTTATATCTTGACATATACGAAAATGATTTCAGATAATATATACATTTTAAAGGATAATTCTTATGTACACAATAAGAAAGGACACATATTTGAAAATAAAACTTTAAAGCAATTTGTAAGGATTAATAATAAATTTATAGTTATTGGGTACATTATAAATGGTCATACTTGCCAGTATTTAAAAATAACTTTATGGCATTGATTATAGCATATAACCGGAGAAATGTCTTGAACAGTAAAAAAAAAAATTATACTCTCATATTTAAAAGTAAGCAAAGGAAATTAATTTTAAAATAAATACGTCTTGGAATATTATTAGGAAATTATTTAAAAAACTATATTTTAAAAGAAGCATTTTCCTAACAAAGGATAAAGAACTTCATATAAAGAAATATATTATTATTATTATTATTATTATTATTATTATTATTATTATTATTATTATTATTATTATTATTATTATTATTATTATTATTATTATTATTATTATTATTATTATTATTATTATTATTATTATTATTATTATTATTATTATTATTATTATTATTATTATTATTATTATTATTATTATTATTATTATTATTATTATATACATTTTGAACTCGGGATCCAATAAATAAATTAAAGTGTATTCAGCTGAAGAATTTATTTTGTTTCATGTCAGCTTAATCTTATTATTTAAGTTGTTTTTTTTTTTTAATTTGTTTTAAAAAATTATTATTAAGGAACTCTTGAACATTTTCATTTGGAAATGATTGTCATGTGTATAAAAGTATTAATTGAAGCTTCAAAGTTGGATAGATATCTTAACCTGGATAAATTGCCTACACATTATTAAATGGAAAAACCATTACGGAGCTGAAATATGAACTTGAGTTAATGTATTATTTTTTTTTCTTATGGTCTGTTTTATTGGTTTTAAAAAAATGAAACCATAGAAATATTTATGCTATGTTTTTAACACTTTTTGCATAAATATACAGGTAAACTAGGGTTATAATTTTAAAACAAAATAGGTTTATTTGAATGAGCAAATGTTTTTTTTTTGTCATTGTTAAGTTGATTTAGTTTATTTATTAAGCATTACACAAGCTAGTTTCTATTTAATAATTTTATTATAGAGATTTAAATATCACAGTTTTATTTTCATATAAATGGGATGTTTTACTCAATTTTTATTTTAAATTTACTAAAGAAGCTTATCAGAGAGTATCCATTCATTTGTTTTATGAATGTTATCTTAATAATAACTACAAATATTTTATATAAATCGAGAAGTAAATGTTCTTATATTTAATTTAGAATTTTAAAAGTCCACTAGTTACTATATTTTAGCATTTAATATTTTGTTATGTGTGTATTGTGCCTTGCCTAGAATTTTATATGCATTTAATTTTAAAATATTTTCTACAGTAGGCAGTTGACACATAGTTTGCTTTGTTGGTTCAGACATTGTATATACATTTTGTATTTTTAAACTTCTTAGGAATAACTTAGTTAATTAAGGTGAAGTGTATATATCTTGCTAATAGTTAGTATTTGTTAGCTTCAAGAGTTAGGATTAGTTCATAATTTTTGAATATGCTTTATGGAGTAGATAAATCTTCCATCCTTATTGTATTGTATTTCCAAGATTTGATAGTGCTTGTCCCAAAAAAAAAGGGTATTGTTGTGTATTTTTCAGTGATAATGATCACATTTATAAGCATTGAAAATCCCATGAGAGGACTGTGCTTTTCTGGTGTGTTTTCCTATTCCCAGATGTACTGTAGATGAATTCCAGACATCTTCATTTTGCCTCAAAGTTAGGTATTTTTGAAAGCTACCACATTCTTTTCCAGCTCTGAGGAGCCTAGTATTTTTATATTTTTGCCTATCTTTCATGATGACTTAATGCTAATTCCACCACAGTAGGTGATGTTGCTTTTGTTTTAAATTTGTGAAGACAAGATATGCTTGTTTGAGGAAATGTATTTTTTCAGGTAGTTGTAGCTAATTTAAGGCTCATAGGTATATCAATGTTTGAAATGTGTTGCTATGATAGTTCTATCACACACAAGCTAACCAACAATAAGTTATATTTATTTTAAAGTATATTGAATATGCATATAGTATAAGTGGCAATTCACACATAATAATTTAATATTTTCATCCAGAATTTCGCTGCTGGATTTGTAAGTCTGTTACATCATTATCTTTAAAACATTGAGGGAATAATTTTATGTGGACTAAAGTTATTTTAAAAAAATATAACTGATCTCTGATGAATGACTGTCCCATACACTTAAATTAGTTTAATTTTAATATTAGATTAATCTCATTTAAACCTATCTCTGGCTGTGATATTAGTTATATCCGTGAATCTAGTGATAATATTTTTAAAAAGTATTGTTGAATATGCTTATTCCAACTTAGTGTTTGTTAAGTTGAGGAGTATAAAATGAAGCTTAGGATTTACAATATAAACCTAGTTTGTGTGTCATTCTGATTATTAGATGATACAATAATAGTATAAATTAGTTTAATAAAGAAAAATATTAGTGTGCTTATTAAGTCCATATGATAATTAAAGTTTAAGGTATTTTTATGATAAAAATCTAATTATTAAAAGAAAATAATATTGAATAACCTTTGTGGGTTATTACGTGTATTAATGTAAGTTAAATAAAACTGTTAAGAGTCCAAATAATTATTTTAAATCTTAGTACAGTATTGTCATTGTTTGTATTCTACTACATTTGTAAACATTTCTTCTCATTATTAATAAATAAAATTATTATTATTTCAAAAGTTTTGTTTTGTTTGTTTTGCTTTTATATGAGAATATATTATTGTCTTAGATTCCAAGTTCACAAAATCTTAAAATGTAAAAGTTATTGAATCTTCAATTCAGAAATTTACAAGTATATTCTAAGTTAACTAAATATAGTTAATATTGTCTTGAAAATTAAAAAAAAAGCTATGTTAAAGTAAATGATTCTCATATTGAATCATAAATACAGATAATTACAATATAGCAGATACCTAAATAAATACTTAGTTAAAATTTTATGTTTTTAAAATTATTGGTATATCTTTCAGACTAAACATTATGCAATATCAGATTAACAATATTAGTACTTCAGAAGAATATTTTAATTAATATTATTTTAAAAGCTGCACCTTATCTTATATTCACTGCACATCATTTATCATCATCTTAAATCTGATCTATTTAAAGAATTCTAATCCATTTGCATTTGAGGTCTTTAGTGGTTGTCTGTGAGTATGGAAAGGCATTAAAAGTACCTTTGCTCTTTTCTCTGCTCAAGTAATATCTTACATAATAGGGCATTATGAATTAAATTTAAATTGATTAATTAAATTTTGTGAATTAATATTTGTTTTGTCTATTATTTTAAAATTGAACATATAATTATTTTATGGTCAGCTAAGATGTCACTTATTTATTTATTAATCACAGTAATTCTTTATTACGCAACCTAACTTAAATTTTAATTTTACACAAGAGTTTTAGTTTTAAAATCCCTGATTTATTTACTCTTGTTGTTTTAGTAAATATAATTCTGTAAGATAAAATTTTAAAGCAAAGCATCATAGGTCTTATTCAGAGAGTGTATAATCTAGTACTAATATGGTAAGCATTGATTAGTAATTTAGATAATTTTTGTATGGTTTATTAAAATATGAATATGCTGTAGTAGTTATAGTTCATCAGTATTGGATTTGACCTTCATTTGATTATACATCTCTGGAACATCATCTCTTTTCTTTAAATTTATTGTAATCCCAGTGAGCCAAGTTTTTTAGAGTCTTTCCAGTATATTTTATTTCATTTCATTTCAATTTTATTCCATTTCTTTTCATGTCATTTCTCATTTCTTTCTATCATCTCATTTTTTTCTCTCTCCTTTATTCTATCTTCTTCTTATATCTCTCTTTCATATCTTTCTATCATCTCAGCTATTTAAAACATTCATTAAAAGATTATTCTAATACCCCATTTCATTTCTCTCTTCTTTATTCCATCTTCTTCTTATATCTCTCTTTCATATCTTTCCATCATCTCATTTCTTTTCTCTCTCCATTACATATATAATTTGTATTACTTTTCCCCATTTTTTTTTTCCTCCTCAATTCTTTTCTTTTCCATCATTTATCCTTACCGTTATCATTATCTCCATTTCATTATTAGCATTTTCTTCTTTTCTCTCTCTTCCTCCTTTCTCTTTCTCACACCCCTCTCTCATTCTAGTAGGCTATAATATATATATTCTAATTTGAATTTGAACAATCAAAAAATGCTTCAATATATATATATATATATATATATATATATATATATAGCAAATATATATATATATATATATTTGCTAGTGAAAACATGTTGAAATATGATTTATCATCAAATCTTGTTGCCCCTTGCCAATTTTTTTTTTTGTGTTAATATTCGAAAATACTAGTAAACATTGGGTGTGAAACCTTTTTTTTTTTTAATTTTTTTTTTGACATACTAAGGGAATGTGAAACAGTTAAATATGCCTTACCAATCTTAGTTTCATGTTGCCTTATTGTTTCTTACCCTCATGCCTTATTTAAAACCCTAATTTTATCATATTGTGTCTGTACTGTGTATATTACCAAAATCCCGACTAAATTTATATGTCTAATGGGGTGTCCGGAGTGTTATAATAATTAAAAATAGTCTTAAACGGTTTTATTTTCAAACTGTTGAGTATATATTACATATATATTCTTATACAATAAAGTAGGTCACATATTTTCATCTACACACACACTGTGATAATATTTAAAAATTATGGAAATATTTATTTTGTTTTTAAATCTGTTTATCTTGTGATGTTATTTTGTTATAATTATTTGCACTTAATAAAATAATATCATTGATACATATATTCTGGAAATTAAATTCAAAAGAGAGTTTTATAAATATAAAATGTTATTTAGTTTTTCAAAAACATGCCATTCTCTTTTAAATCAGTGAGGGTAGGGAAAGAACAATAGTGGCTAATTTTAACTATATTGGTGTGAAGTAGTCAGATCAAAGTTCGATCCTAGTTTCATGATCTTTCACATGTAGCCAACTTCAAACCCTTGTACTAACCTAAAATTTCTGATGCAATGGGGTTTTATACTTTCGGTCCACGCTAGTTTCCTTAAAGAAGAACTATTATAAATGTGTGCTAAAATTAATTCATTTGAGTTTAAATTAATCAATGCTATTAATAAATTCATGATAAAATTATTCATGAATTTATATATATTACAACTGTGTGGATTGTGCATATATATTTATAAATGTTTAAATATATATAATTGTTCGAAAGTTTCACTGCATCGGTAATGTCTATTTTACTTTTAAATAATATGTTAAATTTTTAGTGATTAAAAGCTACATTCTTTCGATAAGCTTTCAGATTTTCTCTTTCCAAAACAATGGTTAAAGTTTTTATTAATTAGAAATAGATAAGTCTTTAAAATGTAAGGACGATCCTAATTAAAATCATTTTCTGATTTTAAAAATTCATTTTCTAATTAGAAAATGAATTCAAGTTAATGAGTTTGAAAGCCTTATCGAAGGAATGTATCTAAAAACAACCAGTAAATTTTTATAAGATTGATAAGGAAAGGAGCACTATCCTGAAGGCATCATATAGAGTATAAAGAGCCCAGGAAAAGTTTCCAAGCAGCTATTATTCCTCATTAAGAGAAGCCATATATATATATATTTCATTAGAGAAGAAGCCGCACAGTTAAATTATGAAGTAAAATAGTGTTTCTACCATGGTGGGGGGGGGCTTAACTTCAGGAGTCTGACTACAGTTCCTGAAGTCCCCTGAAAATTTTCAATGTGGCTGTAATATAAAAATTCATATACCAATCGTAAGCTGCCAAAACCTTAGAGAAATCCTTCAAAATGTCATTCAAATAAGTTTCCAAAATGCACATCTACGTTTTATCCAACTGGATTCTGCCATGTGTAATTTAAGGAGCCAACCATGAAGAAATGGTAATATCTTTCTTATATGAACCGCTACTTTCTCACCGGTCTTCAAATTTTATTTTACACTACCTTTAAATTAAGTACTGCTAAAAAGCTCTTCTTTTTCCTTAATGTATTAATGCTATTTTAAATTATGTAGTAATTCTCTATCGTAATCTCTAGTCTTTAAATTTAATATTTGTTAACTTTCTCTTTTCTTATGATGGCAGTTCATTTATTATATTATATATATATTTATTGTGTGATTTATTAATGTTGTTTATTTTTAATTATATGCCAGTAAAACTTCAACTCGATAATAATTTCCTTTGTTGCATTTGCCTTGTTAAATAACATTATATTATTTTTTATAGTAATTCTTACCCATTAGAACTCATTGGATACAGTTCTATTAATTATCGAGTTGAAGGAGTTATACAATTTTTGCTATTTTTATTAATGGTTAATAATAATCAATTATTAGCTCAATTTCTAACCTTGCTCCCGAAACTTTACTGAGTTTATAATATCTATTTATTCACATTAATATATTGTTTTGCAAAAAGGTCGATAAAGAAATTAAATGAATATATTCTAATTCTCATTTTATACTTTCTATTAATATTCAGGAAGGGCATGAGATTTAGGGCATAATTAATATAATTTCTAATTGCATTGAATACTTTTGATTAAAGCACATTTGACTTTAATTTAACTTCATCAGGTCATCACGTAGAGCATTCTTTATATAAAATGGGTTTTATTATTTAAATACGATGATTACGAAGTCATCATTTTCCGAATGTTGCTGATGCGAGCCATCTCATGCTTTCTAAGCTTGTCATCGGTGATCTTCATGTTATTTTAATACATAGGAAGAAAGTACTTCCTCACTTGCTTGTTTTATATTTGGAACACCAAAGGTTCGAGACTACAACCCGACCTGTTTTTCCCTGTGTTCTATGGATCCTTCATATAGGGCATCAAAGACTTGTCAAATACAAGCCGCCCTGCTATTTTCTCAAATCACAGACAAGCCATTATTTTTCATATTTATTCTTATAGCTCATAAGTCGTCAGTACCATTTATTTTTCAGTTCCAGTAAAGCCTGCTCTCATGCTTGTAAATCGTGATGATTTGATTTTATTAAAGTCGAACAAATTCATATTTATTTATAATTAAGTAAGTTTTCTATTAAATATTAAAGTTATGCCCTAAATACATATCTTGCTCTTTGTGAATTGATTCGCGAATGTGAAAATAAATCTCACATTCTTTTGTTTTAGAATTTGAATCATAATTTCTGTCACAGACATATACCTTTATCTACCTTTACTTCCTCGTCGGGGCATAGATATATATAATTCTCCTAGAATATTGCATAATAGTATTGGCATATAATGACTGCCATTCTTATTGTAAATATAAATTCTGTTTAAAGACTAGAGATAATCTATATCATAATCTAAAAGTTGAACAAAATTATTATTATTATTATTAAACATTTTATTAACACATTTGGTTTTTTAACTTTTTTTTTTATTCAAATTATTTTAATATTAATGCTCACTGTCTGTATTGGCAACCCGAACATATATATATATATATATATATATATATATATATATGAGTTGATATATAAAGATAACTAAGAATACTTATAAGTCAACTCATATATATATATATATATATATATATGAGTTGACTTATAAGTATTCTTAGTTATTTTATTATACTTTATTAGAGTTGGATCAGGGGTCTCATTAATCATCATCATCTGTTGAGCTAGTTCCTTGACGCATAGTCATGTACCATCAATATATGTCATCCATTGATTTGATCTGAGCTTGTGAGTTGGGTTTGAATTCAGTTTGAACCGCCTGAGTTTGAATCTGACTTTGAGTTTGGGTTTGTTGATGTTTTTTTGGCTTCTTTTTGACTGGTACAGGTGTCAGTTTTACTAGTACATTTGATAAGATTTAAAAACAGTGCTTACGAGCAGATTTAATTAAAATGTGCAGTTGTGTTTTTCAATTTATTAATAACTTAATGACTGGATTTTATCACAGCAAGGTTAGATTGTAATCAGGGAGAGCATATAAATAGGCTGGTTGATTATTATAATTACTATTACAATGTTATGAATTAATCTGCCTGATATCGTGACAGTGAAAAAAGTTATTTTCTGAATTTTGACATTGATATTTTCTGATTGCTTGTTTTTATATATGCAATGAACAACTTTTTTTTATTTAAAAAAAATAAAAACATTAAACAATTAGGGAAAACACTAATAAAAAAAATCAATCAAACATGTATGTATATTAAGAGAAAAGTCAAAATGTGTTGTATTTCACTAACTATATTGAAGATGTGTACATAAACCTCATAAAACAATGACCTAATTTAAATCTCGTCACATAGACACCAACTGTGGAAACGAAATTAAAATTTCGTAAATGGTTGTTTTTTTTTCCCAACTAAGTGCTTTACAATAGAAAGCAACAAGAGACAATATATTAAAAAATGGAAATGAATAAAGGTCACTTTAAAAATTGCATGTCACATAAAATAGTATGAATCTATATATTGTCTTCTTTTTAAGATAATGTATTTATTCAACAAAAGCTAACTTTCTTTTGCTTAAAAATTTGAATGCAAAGATGAACATACATATTACGATTTAAATCTTTTTAAAGCACTATTAAGCATTTTCAGAAGTCCAATTTTCAATGTAACGAAATCAATTGGAAAAAATAATTAAAATAAAAACTTTTATTATTTGGTGTTTAAGAAACTTTAGCTTGATTCCTGTAAAAAAAAAAGTAATATAAAATAAATAAGTGTTTTCTTATATATACATCGATAATAAATACCTGATTAAAACTGAATAAACTAATACATATATAGTATGTATTATTAAACAAAGTGTTCCTGCAAACAAAAAAAAATCAATACAATAGGAAATATAATGCTATCACTATAGCCATCAAATCATAGATATTTAATTTGCCCATTTATAGGAAGCCTGAAGAACATCCATTGTCTTTGGGAAAATGCAAAAATTCAAGAGGAAATCAACTAGAGAAGATCACTGTCTTTTAGTCCAAACAAGATATTGTCACTCTTTGAGGGAGCAGTGTTTCATCTTCATCCATAGAAACTTAACTTTCAAATGAATACTATTCTGATGTAAAGAACATTTCTAGCAGACTCATCTAATTTAAATTAATATAGTGGGATATAAATTGTATTTTTTTTTCTATATTGTAAATTTTTCTTTATATTTTTGTTTCCACACTTGGAAGCAAATGTGTCAATATTTTGGGGGAAAGTCCATAGTGTGGGAAAAAAGGTGGAAGTATTAGATTTAACTATATACTTTTATATTATCTTTATTTGTATTAAATAAATTTTAGAGCAGCTTGACTTCACAATCCAACTGACTTTGATAGCATAATATGAAATAAAAGGATAAGTGTTTGCAGTATTATCTCAAATCTGGAAGCACACTGTAAATTATGACAGAGTTGATGTTGATTTGATTATTGTTAATTAACCTTTGGTATAGGTTTTTTTTTTTTATGTAACTGATTTAACAAACTTGCATCAATATTTTTTCTTCTTAGTGTTAAGGACATTTATAAATGGAGGGGGGGTCCCAAGAAGATTCACAAACATCGATATAACTATACAAAAATGATTTTTTTTTCTTTTTTAATGTGTCTGTATATAGATTTGATTATCCATGTTACAATCACGATCTTGTGTATATCAATATTATAGATCTGTCTTTGTAAATAATTGGTCATGTGCATAAATTTCTACCAGGGGTTGAGGGATAAGTATTTTATTGTTTTAAATATCATTATTAGAAAACAATGTGGTTGAAGCTCAAACTAGACATAACAGATAACATTTTTCAGAATGAATTAGTGTTTTTTTTTTCATGTGACATGGTATCGGCCGGGAGTTGAACTCACAATTGTCTGCAACCAACTACTTGCTTGCAAGGCGGTGCAATGAACTCTCGGCTAATAACGCTTGACATGAATTAGTGTTTGTTATTTAATTTTTGTTAATTTACAAATAATCATATATTTTCTTATTTTAATCTGGTCTCTAACTCATCATTTTTCTTATATCCATCACAAGCATTATTATCATATTTATTCTTACACCTATCAATATTATTTCTAGTATTTTACAGGAAATAGATATATTCATGTCAATTGTTATGATAACCTTTATTATATACATATGCGCACAAACACATTGTTTTCTATATCTTATATTTGTATATGCTTATAGAGTTTTGGAAATAAATTATCACCTGTATAGAGGTGTAACATCTGCTGAATAATGCGATATTTATTCATTGATAAGAGAGTCAAAGCAATTACTCCCTGAGTTTGAATACTGTGGTATAATGAGGCCAGAAGAAGGGGACAATTGGATGAACTGACCCGAATTGTGTCAGTTAACCAAACATGCAGATCTAGTCTATTGGAAGTAGATACAATCATAGGTTATGTATTTCATCACATAATCATTTGCATCCTATCTGAAGAACCAGAGTCTGACTATAGTAAGATGTGCTCCCTCTTTCTTGTGAGTAAATCTGTTGGCCCATTAATATATATATATATATATATATATATATATATATATATATATATATATATATATATATATATATATATATATATATATATATATATATATATATATATATATATATATATATATATATATATATATATATATATTTCATGGATAAAATATGATTTCATATTATTATTATTTTTGTGATATTGTGTACTAACATAGCTAAATTTCTGATATTTCAGTACAATAACAAGTACTTTCCTCAGAGTGTCCTCTTTCTCAAATCACAGGAATGTGTTTGAGATTTAAAATCGTTATTATCTTTGTGTTTCTTCTCATACTTAAATTCTATTGGTTGAGAAGAATTAACATTTATTTTGTCTTTCAATAGCTTCTTCAAAATGTTGTTAATCATCTTTAATTCACAGCTTTCATTTATGCTCTCAGGCCTTTTAAAAATATCTATAGCTTCTCTTATCAATCTTTGGTCATATTATTGAATTTTGGCTAGAATATTTGTTTTGTCAAAATTGATAACATGATTAGTTTATTTTATATGACAATAAATAGCCAATGAATTGGATTTATCTCTGACTTCTAAAATTTGTTCTTCCTTTTTAATATTTAATCTATGATTAATCGATCCAATACATGTATGTAATCAGATCCTACATGGAATTTCATATAAACCACAGCACTGCAAAGAAATTTTATCTTTAGGAAGTGGAAATATTTCATTATTTTTTTAAAGTAATTTAAACTGTGTGAATGTTATTATTCTTTAAAATGTTACCAATTTTATCAGTTACTTCTTTTACATATGGCAAAATTGTCTTAAATTCCGATATGTCAAAATCAATTTATTTTATATGTATATGTGCTATTAATAATGATGTATTTAAACCCATTATCAAGAAGTATTTTTTTAGTGGCAAAAATTTCTTGGAGAAAATGGCTATCAACAGAAGGTCTCTCAGTTCTATCCAACAATGTATTTGTCACTGAAAATAATTGTGAAGGATGATGATGATGATGATGAGAGAAAAAATGTAGATACCTCTCAGTATGTGTTGTTTTATATATACCATGAGATAAAGAACCAGCTCCTCTTCTTTCAATTAAAACATGTAAATAAGTTAATTGGGTATTATTTTCTATTTACATAGTAAATATGATATTTTCTTGTAAAGAGTTTACAAATTAAAGAACGCATCAACAGCATTCTTACCATGAGGCCAAATAACAAAGCTTTCATCAACATACCTCAGCCATATAGATGTTTTTTTAACTACTGAAATCAAAATTTTATTTTCAAAATCCTCCATAAATATAGAAGCTAATGCTGGAGAAATTGGTGAACCCATAGCCAGCCCTGATGTTTGTTTATACATCAGCCCATCAAAAATAAAAAAAAGTGTATTCGATAAGCAGTGTTCAATCAAAACCACAGCAAAATTAGGCAACTGAATATTTTTTAAAACTTGGATCAATTCATTTACAGATACACTAATAAAAAATGGAACTATGTCAAAACTTATCAAAATATAATTCTTAGTCAATTTAATATCCTGAATAAGTTCAAGAAAATGATTGGAATCTTTAACATAAGATGACATTTTTGTTAAATGTGGCTGTAAAAAAAAAGGCAACTGCACTTACAATTGTTCTCAATGGAATATCTGTTTTATGAATTTTTGGTAAACCATATAATTTTGGATAAAAAGATTTTACCTTGAGAGTAAGCTGTGTCTTTGTTTCTAAATCTAGATCAGTAATATACATTATTGCTTTCGTTTTATTTTCAAGATAAGTCATAGGGTCGCTATAAATTTTCTTATAAATATCATTCAATAAATTATGTATTGTTTTGTAATAATCATCCCTATTCAAAATTATTGTAGTATTACCCTTATCTGCTGGAAGGATACTAATAGATTTGTCATTTTTAAGGCAAACAAAGCTCTTTTTTCATTAATTGATAAATTAGTTTTAGTTCGTTTTGCTTTATTTAAAATACCATATATGTTGTTTTTTTTTCCCTCACTATATCTGCTGCCCCTCAAGGTATTTTTGTTAAACTAATTTCCACTCAGCGAATAATATCTTCATAAGCTAATTTTGTAAGTGTAATCGCAAAATTAAAACCTTTATTCAAAACTTCCTGTTCAGTAACTAATCATTTTATATCTGATAAATTCTTTACCACATGTATAGTTTCTCCTTCAGACAAAAACAACGTTAGCATTTCCTGTTTCTTTTTAAGCAGTTTGTTAAATGTATTTGTTTGCTTTTGAAATTTAAAATCTTTTTTTTAGTTACTCTAAAATCAACATCGTTATCACAAATGCATCATAATGTTGGATGAAAATTACTACTTCATGAAAGGTGGAGTTGTAACATTTTTTTTTTTATCTACAAGAATCTAACTCTCTCCTATTTCTAATAGAAGCAGTAAAAATATCAAAAACGTGCCTTATTTAAAACTGCATTAATTTTCTTTTTATGCCGATGAAAAGAACGTTTTCAACAAATTCCATTTTTTTACAACTAACTAACAATTGAAGATCACAAACGACATTAACTTATTTCACACACATTCTTTCAAAATACCTCCATTCTGTAAACAAATATTTCCTGTAAATATTAATAATGTTAATTGTAATATTTTCATAGATAAATGATGATTTCATATTATTATTATTTTCGGGATATTCCATGTAGTAAAAGACCTAAATCCCAATATCAATTACAATCAACAAATCCAATCTGTTATCATTCATAATAGCCTTAGTAGTATTTTTTGGAGTTTCCATGTAATAAAATATATTAGCTAAATTGGTCACATGACAGTACATATCAATAATTTTATCAGGTGTGGTTTTAATCATTACTTTTTTTTCTTTTGTTCTTTTCTTCCCATTCTAAATTCTATGGGTCAAAAAGTTTTAATAAATATTTCATCCTCCATTAGCTTTTTCCATATATTGTTAATTAACGTCAATCCACACTTTTTATTTATGGTATCCGTATAGATTCCCTTAGCAGTCTCTGGTCATATTGTTCAATTTTTGTCAGAATAACTTTTTTATTAAAATTGATATCATAGTTTAATTTAATATGTGAATAAATTGCTAATGAATTTGATTTTTCTCTGACTACCAAAATGTATTCGTACTTTCTTATGTGTATTCGACTATTGGTCTGTCATGTGTATGAATGTAAACAAACTCCACAATATGTCATTAATTTTTTAATGTAATATAAATTATGTGAATAACATTTTTCTATAAAACATTACCAATTTTATCAGTTATTCCCTATATATGGCAGTACAGTTTTAATTTTTGAAGTATAACATTTTTTTTTCCTTATATATAAATATATATATAAATGATACTTCAAAAATGAAGACTGTCAAACATATTTGATTTGAAAATTTAAACAACAAATATTAAAAAAAATACCTTTTTTTTCGTCAGGAGCTAAATATATGTATATATATATATAATATTAGAATTTACTTTAAAAAATATAAAATTTATAACAATTTTATATATCAACACTAGTTATGAGAAATATGTCTTAGCAAAATTATCTAGTTATAACTGAAACCATTGCCTTTATCAGCACCAACTCTCTTGAAAATAACAATGGCTTCAGACAAAACTGAAACTTTTTGTCTGATTTATATCTAGACAATAACGTTGGAAAGTTCATTAGTAAATATTAATAATAATAGAGATTTTATAATTCAACAACTATTTGTGATAATAAATATATAAGGATTTATTTTAAATACAACAAACAGCAATAATAATAATAGTAATAATAATAATAATAATAATAATAATAATAATAATAATAATAATAATAATAATAATAATAATAATAATAATAATAATAATAATAATAATAATAATAATAATAATAATAATAATAATAATAATAATAATTTATAGGAGATTGAACCCAGATTTTCAATATCCAGTTTGTCATTCACTTTATCTAATGCAACCAATTTACTTGACAATATATATTTGAAAAAGATTAATGTTCTCCAATATATGTATTTTGTGCTGTACCAGCACTCATCTGTTTTCTGTCTGTCTCACAAACCCGCAAACAAACAAACACACACACACACATATATATATATATATATATATATATATATATATATATATATATATTGTAACAAGCACATACGACGTTACATTGTGTTTTAATTATTAAACATGTTCGCATTTAAAAATTTTCTTTAAGAATTAAAAATTGAAATTAAATATCATCTTAAACTCGTATATATAAATCACACAGATAAAAAAAAAATATTAAAATAAAACTTTATTAAAAATAGAAAGGTATTTTAAAAACAAAAACTT
Source organism: Epiperipatus broadwayi (assembly GCA_028023455.1). Lineage (NCBI taxonomy): Eukaryota > Metazoa > Onychophora > Udeonychophora > Euonychophora > Peripatidae > Epiperipatus > Epiperipatus broadwayi. The sequence goes on along the minus strand of JAQFVV010012744.1, from coordinate 224,608 downwards.
AAAAAGATTTAGAGATAAAAATATATCTTTAATCTTGGAAAACACATTAATTAATCAGAAATGGAAATGATTGTTTTAATTAGTTAAATGTAAACTAGCCTTTGGCATTTAAATGTAAAAGCATCGGTCAGATAGGAAAACAATAGAAACTAATAGCCAATGAAGAGAAAAGCAATGGAATCAGACCTCAGTGGAAAGACCATCTCATCGATGACGCAATGTAAATTCAATCCTTCAAATTAATATAAAAAGACAAGTTTGAAAATTATTAAGGATGATAGATTATTTGTGATGTGCCAGATATGTGTTAGTGTGGAAGTGAAGGATAAGGTATGGAAATGATGCACTCTTCAATCCCTTCAGTTTGCTAAGCAAGAAAGAGAAATGCACATGTCATTTTTCTACATTGAGGACCAGTAAAAGCAAAAAACCTCCGGATGGATAAATAAATCGGCCAACAGAATACCAATCTTAGGAAGGCATGGGAATTCACATTCATGGCAAGCAATGGATAAATATGAACTGTTTTAAACCATAAGAACTTTATAAATAATGAACTTTAAATTAAAACTTTCCAGATTTAAATGATTGCAATATTATCCTATCTAACCAGCTTAATTTATTAATAATGTTATTTGATGTATTTCTTTATATATATATATATATATATATATATATATATATATATATATATATATATATATATATATATATATATATATATATATATATATATATATATATATATATATATATATATATATTTAAAATCATTTCCATTTATTTATTTATTTATTGTTCTTTAAGTTTTATCATGATTTTTGTTTTTCGTTAAATTATTAATATAAATGATAAACTTAAGTCGGGCATGAATGGCTGTATAGATTTGTAAAGTTATATTAGGGGAGGGTAATCTTAGGTTATTTGTATCATTGTTAGATTGGGTCAATGGATTGGATATATTGATGTAGTTGGAGATTTGCTACTGGCAGAATCGTTTATATATATGCCGCACTCACCCGTTTGCCTATGGAAGAAATTATAAGATGGAGAACGCAGTTCCTATCTATGGAGTTATTTTTTATTGTTCTTCTCATTACATAGATGTAATATTCCTATCTGATGAGAGTCAATGTTTTCTCTTAATCTTTTTGGTGCTGCTGTATTCTGTATTACATTGAATACATCAATATATTAGATGAATTGCTGCCAGTTTGACTACGAATTTTAGCCTAAGGTTAAATAGGGATAGAATGTTTATTTTCAAATGCAAATCTATGTAGTCTATTCATACTGGACACTAAACAAAAATGCATTAAATTTAAGTTGTTTATAGACGTTTGCATGGATTGGTTATCGGTTAAGTATGTTTTTGGTTTTCATATTTGATCAAAATATATAGACATTCAATAAATAATGATACCTTACGGGGAGTATTTAAAATGTATTTATTCAGATGTCTTTTAAGTTATTGGTGATAATGCAAGTATCTTATAGTGAATACTATTGGGTTACTTATAAATTTCCCTCTGCAATTGTCGGTCTCAATGATTTTATATTTTGATCATTTATGTTGATTTTGAAATATTTTGAAAGTTGTAATCTATGTAACCAGTCTATACGCAACATATTAAAACAAGCTTTTATAATCCCATCTGTTCGAACTTAATTAAAATGTAAACTTATAATATAATAGAAATTAAAATGTAATTTAAAATCTAAAGTAAAGTTAAAAATAATGTTAAGTGTTAAAATGTAAACTGATACTAAAACAATTTTCAATCTTATATATATATATATATATATATATATATATATATATATATAAAAACATTTATTTATGCATATATATATATATATATATATATGCATAAATAAATGTTTGTATGCTAATTATTGGCAGTGGCTTAGTTTATTTATTTTTTAATATTGAAATTATAATTAGATAAGGTATTATAGTATTAAATCTCTGCTATTCCACTGAGCTAGTGACATGGGCTAATGACTGGAAACAAAATATAAAAAAAAAATGTTTTTTTGACTTACATCTCTGCCTATTTTATAAATTTTTCTAGGTTCAAATGCCTAGATGGCACCCTGTAGTGCAGTTTACATTTGTCACCTATCTCCGGATCATTACAATATATATATATATATATATATATATATATATATATATATATATATATATATATATATATATATATATATATATATATATATATATATATATATATATATATATATATATATTGTACCAAGACTGTAGTTGGTACATAATAATTTTATCAAAAAATTATTAAAATAATAAATCAACAAATCAATAAATAAGTTATAAAAAATCTAAAGAGTTTCTTTATTAAACAAAATACCGTTTGCTGTCAAAACATAAGATTAAAATCAAATAGTTTTCTATTATTATTTTTTGAAGTAAAAGTGACAATTGATTAATTAAAAGAGGGGAGGGGGGGTTTGGTTAGATAAGTTAAACTATCGTTTTATAAAAGAAAGTAAAGAGTTTATTATTTTTTGTTGAAAGTTGATTTTCAAGTTTAAAGAATATAAATCTCTTTTTATTTAAGTAAAAAAAAACAATCATCTTAAAATGAAATAGTAAATGGATCTTAAAATATATATCTGCATTTGTAAATAGAATAAATGTACACAAAATAAATGTTAAAATGAAATAAATGAATACAGAAGATTATTGTTAAAAACACAGCGATGGCTATTAAGTTAAAATATATTTAAAACTCAGTGGTGGATACTAATTAAAGGTACAAACAACAAGTTCACCATTGGCTATTAATTAAAATGTAAAAAAATATCAGGATTAAAAAGCTTATCTCCAAAGGATTAGCTATTAATTAAATGATCTCAAAGACATGTAGTTAAAGAATTAAGAAAGGAATTTCGACAACAGATATTGCCGGCAGACATGAAAACAAAAACATGCCTTACATATAAATAGTAATTTTTTATTGGACAATCAATTTGGTTCAGTCACTTCAGTTCAGTCAGTTCAATTCAGATAGTTAAGAGTATAATCTAGATCGTGGAGTTGAGATTAAATCAATCAAGAATGCAGTGTTAAAACCAAGGAAAACATACAGCTGCCTCCATCCTGAAGTCCAATAAAATGGTAAACCCTTCCCATGAAAATAACATCTATGTAACAGCTTGAAAAATCTCCACCAATGTTTAACAATCTCCAAGAATAATAACAACTAATAAGCATCAAATCTCCACAAGAAACTTCTAATCTAACATGTTAGAAATATTTCATCAAAAGCAGCAAACAGCAAGATGCATCTACATTCTAAAATCCCAGGTAAAATATTTTCTTATTCTCATTTATAAAGCAGCCATTATATTTATGTGAATCCTCAAAGAGTCAGATTATATGAATTTTATAGCACATAAAAATGAACTATTGATTTGTGTGTTCTGAATATATGTGTTTATATTATTTAATACTTTATTATATATGTCAGTGTGTGAATGAATATGAGCATGATTATTAGATAAAATGCAAGAGTTATGTTATTAAATTGACAAGAGTATTTAGAATTAGTATATTAAAGTGTTAAATAAATAAATTGTCTTTAAAATTAAGCTATATATTGTGGGTCAATTATTTTACCAATCTTTTACCAATTCTGTTGCCACTACTTAAGTTAAACAATATTTTGTTATTGATTACAAGTAGCTAAGCTAAGCATGGGTATAGGCATTGAATTAGTGGCCATTGTTCAAAGTGCATTGTTTATTCTTCTGGATATAATAACTTGCGCCTGTGTTTATACAAAACAAATAAGTGCTTTGAACTTGGTGTTAAATTCAACAGTTAAGAAGTAGTTATGTCCTGGAAATGTAATGCTAGTTATATATTTTATAGCTATTGTTGGGACATACATACTCTCCGAGTATGTTCTTCTCTGCCTAATATACTGGTATTTTAAACATTTCAGATTCCAACCTGGTACAATATATATATATATATATATATATATATATATATATATATATATATTGTGCCGGTCAAAATCGTGTATTCATTCAACAAGACCAATAATCCAAGCAAAAGTACCTTGAATCCAACCATGCACAAGATACATATGCCAGGACAAGGATGAATCCTAACCTATTTGCCTAGACTACTGCCTCTCTGACTAATGGATAACGTTTGTGATGACACTAGCAGTGCTTGGTTTTTATTCCGTCCCAGCTGGAGGTCATGGTTCACATAGAGACTCAAAATAATAAAAGGGTTTATATGGAAAACCAATGATTTAGTGGATTCTGACGATTGCAGAATGGTACAGATATGATTTGATCGATTAGTAATGGTGTGAACCGCAATAATGATAATTCTTTATGGCAACACTACAAAGAAGTGAAATGAAATCAAAGAAATATTTAAACAAATAGAGTAATGAACCTTAGAGATTGGGAGTGATGACAAACTAAGCTTATTTAAATAACAATATTATAGGAATTTATTAAATAATTTAGTACAAAATAAGTTAAGCCTTTGTTTATACAACTTGGTTATTTATTTAATTGTTTTGATGCAGCTTTGACAAACAATGTAAAAGTTTGTTAATTGGTCAGCCAAAACCAATTAGCAATAAAATGATATTAGCCCTCTTCAAGATATTACAAATAAATCCCTTTATATATATTAAAAGATATGAAAGCGTACATTTAAAACATTATTACATTTATAATCATTTGTATATAATGAGTGTGGGAAGCAAAATAATTTTTAAATAAATAATTGACAATTGTACAGTCAGATTTAATTAATTACAAAATTTGTTTGTGAAGGATGTGCCATCATGGCAGAGAGCATTGCAGGATTGCTACATAAAGCTATAAAATGATAATGATGAGGAGGGCAGTATACTATTGCAAATTACAACAAAAGAAATGAGGTTTGCTATGAACCTCTGGGTGGCTTTGCTAAAGAAGTTCCTGATATGTACAGGAGATAAGAGAAATGCTAGCCCTCCAGCTAAAGCACGTCTCCAAATAACCATGATAATATTTTGATGTGCATACACATCTTAATGGCAATGCTCAAAAAGTCCCCTGGTATGAACCATGGCTACTTTGGGGGAGAGTGAGAGATTGGACTGGTCAGATTCCGAAGGTCCTAAGAGGTTGGTAGCAAAGCAAGAATAGCAGTAATAAAGAAATGGTTGTAACTATAAATACACAATGCCCTCGACGTATATATAAAATAACGTATCACTAATAAAATTTCTAAATGAATTCCTGATTAAAATAATCAGTTCCCTGACATCATAGAAAGTCCCACAAATATTACTCATTAATGAATGAACAGTAAATTATATTACGGCAAGAATTAAAACTAAATATAAAATTGTTTTCCCACTCACACGGAAGATTACAAAATAGGATTTGTCTTTAGTTAACATAGACGGGCATTAAATATCAAACTAATAAATTGTAAATCATAATTTTAATATTTTCTGATAAATAAAATATGTATGAAATATATATATACTGATAAAATTCTATGATAATTTTACTCAATTGCTCCACTAAAATTATTTATTCTTTTAGAAATAATTACAGGGCTCTTTTAAATGGGAGATAATAATAAGATACTTTAGAATAATTTCAATCATTCAATAAATTTATATATGAGGTACAAAACTAAATGAGCTTTTTATTAATTAATTTACAGAAGGTAAGTCTTCTTGTAATGATTTTTAAATTAAAAGAAAATAACAGGGGGGGGGATTTAAAGTTAATAGCTCATTGAATTTTACAGTCAAATAATCTAAACAAACCGACAAAAATTAATTTAATTTGCCGCATCAAAATAATGTAGTTTTATAAGAATTGATATTTTAACTTAAATAAATTTAAAAGATGCATTTTAAAACCAAGCCTACACAAATATATAAAATATAAATTAATATAGATTTTGAAAACAAATAAAATCAATCAATGGCTTGCTGCAAATTGGATGTTACCTCAGAATCAATCAGTTAATAGAGGCAGTTAATATAGTCAGATCATTTCAGGCTTCCTCGACACAGACAGTCTCTGGCTAGATGTTCAAAGCACTGCAAAGGCATGGATAGGCTGGTGGAACAGACCTCTGAGAAGCAAACGACCAATCTTTTCACCCTGTCATTTCTTTAGGCACGATGTATATATGTATTCCTCACTTCTCTTCAGTAAACTCAGTAATAATTTTCTTCAATCAAATTTTCCACTATTTATATCTTCTGGTCTTATCTACAGGATTTAATCTATACTGACCACCCATTGTAATTGCTCTAAACGCTTCTCTGTGGTATGTGCCAGCTTTGGAGGGAAATTAGAATCCTACATGCCCAAGGGTTGATTTGCTAATTAAAAAACAACAACAAGCATATTAAGTTTATCAGTCATTGTACTAACAAAATCTGTTTAATTAAGGTTTAGATTAACAAAAATGTAGATTTTATTCTGAAAAATTTTAGGAATTTGGTACAATGACTTTTAAACATATTTTCCATAAACTTAAATAGAAATTTACAAAATATAATTGAAATATTACATTGTTTAAATAATTGATTATCAAGTGTACATTGATTAAAAGATAAATATAAAATGTTATCCACTAATTAATTGAATAAAATGAACTTTAATAAAGAATTTGAAATATTTGTAACATTTTATAGATATCTAGGATTCAATTTAATTTAAGAAAATAAACGCAATATACATTTTTACAAATATAAATAAATAAACTATTATAAAAGGTTAGTTAATCATAAAATACAAATTAATCAAAAGGTTATAACAATTATAAATATACTACCACCTCATATGAGATGGGTGTCAGTTAATAATGATTGGGTTCAAACCCAGACTAGTGCTGATGACATTGGCACTAGGTGAAGCAGAGATATGTGTAATATATTTTCAGCTTCAATATATATATATATATATATATGACAACAGATGGCATTCTACAATATATATATATATATATATATATATATATATATATATATATATATATATATATATATATATATATATATATATATATATATATATATATATATATATATATATATATATATATATATATATATATATATATATGACAACAGATGGCATTCTACTGAAAACACCATCAAGTGTATGTTTACATAAACATCAGAGCATGCATTCACTATCTCTAACTTTAATTCCACTTTCAGATCATGATTACAAGCTATTTGCTATCATCAGTGAAAGACATGAATTTTAGAAACTAGATCTAAACACAAACTCTGAGCATTTAGGAAACAGTTTCTATTCAGTGTGAATCTTTTAGACACATAATGTCTTCAAACTCAGCAAGACAGATAACTACATAAGTCTGATCTCAGTTCAGCATCACCACATAGTAGAAGCCTCTGCAATATAAATCATTGCTAGAAAGACCTCAAAGGTACATTTATGAAAAACAAAAAAACAAGTTAAAAACTTGCTAACCCTTGTATTTATATCAACATATGGCGTTCTACCAAAAACACCATCAAGTGTATGTTTACATAAATGTCAGAGCATGCATTCACCATTTCTAACTTTAATTCCACATTCTGATCATGATTTCAAGCTATTTGCTATCACCAGTGAAAGACGGAATTTTAGAAACTAGATCTAAACACAAACTCTGAGCATTTATGAAACAGTTTCTATTCAGCTTGCAAGCATGAATCTTTTAGACACGTAATGTTTTCAAACTCAGCATAGCAAGCCAGAGAGCTACATGGATCTGATCTCAGTTCAATATCACCACATAGTAGAAGCCTCTGCAATATATATTATTGCTAGAAAGACCTCAAAGGTACATTTATGAAAAACAAAAAAACAAATTAAAAACTTGCTAACGTTTGTATTTATGTCAACAGATGACACTTATAGTATATATGTGTGGGAGATAATAATTTGGACCAACTGATGATTGCTATTTAGCATGAAATACATATATTGGTGATTATTTATCTTTTCAGCATATATGTGCTTGGGTGTATCAGTGTTATTAGATAGAATGGAGAGTGGTGGGTCATGTGAAAGTCTGCACTCATATACCCTGTATTACATATATAGGCACATGGCATATATTAAGCATGTGTTTCAGTTATTGCATCGTAGAGATGTCTGCCTATCCTTGCATATGTATTTAATGGATTACATCCTGTACATGTAGGGTTCAGATTGATCTTGGGTCAACATGGGTGTGACAAGAATCTCGGCCTCAGGGTGGCCTTCGAGCACTCCATCATCAGATTTTCAATTGGATGGACTGTTGAAGAGTTGGAGGGTGTAGTAGATTACAGCCAGTCCATTAAAGTATGAATATTGTCTACCTTAACATATATCTGAGCACTTATAGTATATATGTGTAGGAGATGTTAATCTGGACCAACTAATGATTGCTATTTAGCATGAAATATGTATATTGGTGATTATTTATCTTTTCAGCATATATGTACTTGCTTGTATCAGTGTTATTAGATAGAGTGGAAAGTGGTGGGTCATGTGAAAGTCTGTGCTCATATACCTATATAACATATATAGACACATGGTATATATTAAGCCAGTGTTTCAGTTATTACATTGTAGGGATCTGCCCATCCTTGCATATGTATTTAATGGGTTATGTCCTGTGTAAATGTGGGGTTCAGAATGACCTTGGGTCAACATGGATGTGACAATAATTTTAGCCCCAGGGCGGCCTTCAAACTTTCCATGATCAGATTTTCAATTGGATGGATGATTGAAGAGTTGGAGGATGTAGTAGATTGGAGCCATTCCATTAAAGTATGAAGATTGTCTATCTTAATATATATCTGAGCACTTATAGTATAAATGTGTGAGAGATGATAATCTGGACAAACTAATTATTGCTGGTTTGCATGAAATACCTGTATTGGTGATTATTTATCTTTTCCGCATATATGTGCTTGAGTGTATCAGTGTTATTAGATAGAGTGAAGAGTGGTGGGTCATGTGAAAGTCTGTGCTCATATACCCTATATTACATATATAGCCACATGATATATATTAAGCCTGTGTTTCAGTTATTACATTGTAGAGATGTCTGCCCATCCTTGCATATGTATTTAATAAATTATGTCCTGTACATGTGGGGTTCTGATTGACCTTGGGTCAACATGGGTGTGACCTGAGGGTGGCCTTCGAGCATTCCAACATCAGATTTTCAATTGGATGGACGGTTAAGAGTTGGAGGGTGTAGTAGATTGGAGCCAGTCCATTAAAGTATGAAGACTGTCTATCTTAATATGTATCTGAGCACTTATAGTATATATGTGTGAGAGAGATAATCTGGACCAACTGATGATTGCTGGTTTAGTATGAAATATTTATATTGGTGATTATTTATCATTTCAGCATATATGTGCTTGAGTGTATCAGTGTTATTAGATAGAGTGGAGAGTGGAGGGTCATGTGAAAGTATGCGCTCATATACCCTATTTTACATATATAAACACATGGTATATATTGAGCCTCAGTTTCAATTATTTTTGTTAATCTAAAACTTAATTAAATAGATTTTGTTAGTACAATAAAATAAATTTAATATGCTTGTTGTTGTTTTTTAAAATGAGCAAATCAACCCTTGGGGGCATGTTCTTGCAGTATTATAGATTTCCCTCCAATAACAGGCACCAACCTCAGAGAAACATTTAGAGTGATTGCAATTGGAAGTTGTCCCTGTAGGTTCAATCCTATAGATAATGATCCGAACATATAAATAGTGGAAAATTTGATAAGGAGGATTAATTGATTATTTGTTGAGTTTTATCTGAAGAGAGTAGTTTACAAATATAGTTCATCATGCCTACAGAATTACTGGCTAAATGATCGACCATTGCTTTCCTGAGGTGTGTCCCACCAGATCATCAATGCCTTTCCAGTGCTTTCAACATCTAGCCAGAGTCTGTCTGTGTCAATGAAGTCTGCAAATGATCTGACTGTATTAATTGGGTGTTTCAAGCCATGGAATGCATACTAATTGATTCTGAGATAATTTCCAATTCTCCACAAGCCATTGATTCTATTTTACTTGTTTTTGAATCAATATAAACTTATATTTTATATATCTGTGTAATGTTTATACAACATAATTTTAAATTAAATGTGTCTTTATTTTTTCTTAAATTTATTAAAAAATCAATTCTAAAAATCTCACATTATTTTGATGCAGCAAACTTAAATTAATTTTTTTTGCTTTATTTATAATATGGGACATACTGAAATTGCCAAGTACAAAACTCGATGAAAAACTAACTTTAAATCCCCTCCCTCTTATTTTTTTCAGTTAAAAATTATATCAGGAGACTTACTTCCCATAAATTAATTAATAGAAAGCTGTTTTGGTTTTTTATATCATATATACATTTATTTTGAATGATTTATTTTAAAAGTATCTTACTATTGCCTCCCATTTAAAATTGCCCTGTAATTATTTCTGAAAGAATAAAGGATTTTAGTGTATCAATTAAGTAAAATTTATCATATAATTATATCAGTATATATTTCATACACATATTTTATTTGTCAGAAAATATTAAAATTATGATTTACAATTTACTATGATATATGTTTAAAATTCACCAGAAGTGTATTGGATATTTATTACCCAGTTTGTTTATGTTAATTAAATGACTGATTTATTTTACAATCTTCAACGATGAGCTATTCAATAACTTATTAATAAATGAAATATTTGGAAGTGTGGACAGCATTTTATATTTTAGTTTTAATTCTTGCTGTTCTTTATATTGTAAATAATGACCCATTTGGTAAAGGCCTAATGTTTCTGTGACTTTCCATTATAGCAGGAAGATTATTTAATTAGAAATTAGTTATTAATTTTGATAGTGATATACGATCTATTTACGTCCAAGGCATTATGTACTTATAGCTACAACTATTCATCTATTATTTTGCTTTGATAATTACCTCTTAGGACCTTCGAAAATTTAACATGACCAGTCCAACCGTTTACTCTCCCTCAAAGTAGACGTAGTTCATACTAAGGGATCAATTTTCAGGCATTGCCATTTAAAATTTGTATGGGAAGTCCAGCACATCAAAAATATTTTATTATTATTCAGAGACATGCTTTGGCTGGAGGGCCAACATTTCTCTTATCTACCGTACATATCAGGAATTTCCTTTAGCAAAAACACCCAGACTTTCATTACAGACCTCATTTATTTTGTTGTAATCTATAATAGCACATTGCCTTCTTCATCATTTTATATCTTTATTTAGCAAACCTGAAATGCTCTCTGCCATGATGGCACGTCCTTTACAAGAAATTTTGTAATTAATTAAATCTGACTGTATAATTGTCAATTATTTATTTAAGAACTATTTTACGTCCCACACTCATTATATACAAATGATTTTAAACATATTAGTGTTTTAAATGCCCATCTTTCATGTCTTGTAATATATATATATATATATATATATATATATATATATATATATATATATATATATATATATATATATATATATATATATATATATATATATATATATATATATATATATATATATATATATAACTACAACCATTAAATGTCTGAATTTTTAAATTATATAATAATAATTCAAACAAATATATTTAACACAGTATTCAAAATTAAATAATATATCCTTTACCAGAAGTACTTTCAATTGTTTCACTGACAATCTTTATCAACTGTTAATACAAATGTACAAAAAATAAAAACTTGTATTACCCACCATTCAATCTATTCAAATTTCCCAGAATTCTGTTGTCTTTATATTAGCCGATTGTTTATTCATTAAACCACCTTTACTAAGAGATATCATCATTGCCTCTTTAATTTTATGTTTTTCACTACACCTTTCAATTTGAATAATTTTTATATCTCTATTATTAAATTTAAAACCATATTTACATGTTTTATTATGATCAAATATAATTGATGGAGTATTCATATTTACTAAAGATATATTTTATTTCTGTACACGTTTATATAATGTCTTATGATCATTATATCATTTTTGTAATGTACATTTGGACTCCCCTATATATTTTATTCCACAACCACATTCCAACATATATATAACAGAACTTAATTCAAACTTAGAAATCTTCACTTTGGAGTTATTTATCATATCATTTATATTATTTGAAGAGAAAAAAGAAATTCTACACAAACCACTAAAAAGTTTATTAATTAATTTAGCTTGTCGATTAGATATAAAAGGAATAGAAATCTATTTATCACTTTTTAATTTACTTAATATTTTCTTATTATTATTCTTATTTTGATTATATTTTGTAATTGTCTTATAAATAATATTCCTTCCATAACCAACATTCAACATATCAGTAATATATACATTAATATTTTCAATTTTATCACTAACAAATTTGCACAAATAATCATTTCTAAATAAAAATGACTTCAAACCAGCTAATTTATGACTCATATGAACTTTAGAATTATATGGAATATAACCCCTAATTTCCACATGCTTTAAAATCATATTATAATCAAACACATTATTATTTATTTTTAAAAAATTTATCTAAAAACTTTATAGAATATTCCTTCTCTTCATTTAACATCCATTTTACATTATTAATCATATTTAACTCATTAAACAAATTAACTATTATTTCATTATGTGCGCATATAAATACATCATCACCATATCTACAATATACTTTAATTCCTTTATATTTTATCTGAGACAATATTTTAACCTCATAATTAGAAATAAAAAAATTACAAAGCTGTGATACCACCGGAAGACCCATTGGATAGATTCTAGTATTGAATTAAATACGGCGATTGAATATTCGTTTGGTGTTATAAATTGTGATTTAAATGATAGGAATAAAATAATTAATGAAATAAAAAATTAAACATTTGATAAGCAAAATGATAATGTTTGGTTGAAACAAATTTATGATTTTAAAAATTTTTAAAAAGTAATAAATTAGTTTGTTTGAAGGAGGACAAGGGGTTACGGATGTGCCTAATGAAACAGGATGAATATAATATGAAAATTATGGATCAAATGAAAAAGCTTTGTTTTGAAAAAAGTGAATTAAATAATATTGATACATATAGAATGAAATTTATTAATGACATTTTAATGACTGCTAAAAAGAAAAAAAGTTATTGATGCAAAGACATATTACAGTTTATATCCGTCGTCTGCAGTGTTTCCAAGAATCTTTGCAAATATAAAATTACATAAAAATTGTTATCCATTAAGAGTAATTGTTGATTTTGGTGTTTTTTTTATTATAATGCTTGTAGATATATTGAAAAAATAATGCAAGATGTGCTTGGATTTGGAGATTATACGATTTCATCATCATTTGATTTTATTAATAGGATAAAAATTGATAATAATGATGTTATGTGTACACATGACATATCTGAAATGTATGGTTCAATTAATCGTATGGAATCAATAGAGATTATTGAAAGAGCTTTTTTTTAAAAAATCTATAGATAATAATATTAGGAATTTTATTGTTAAAATATTAAGATTTGTGAATGATAATATATATGTTAGGTTTAATGATTGCTTTTATAAAATGAATTTTGATTGGCCAATGGGTCTTCCGATGGTATCACAGCTTTGTAATTTTTTTATTTCTAATTATGAGGTTAAAATATTGTCTCAGATAAAATATAAAGGAATTAAAGTATATTGTAGATATGTTGATGATGTATTTATATGTGCACATAATGAAATAATAGTTAATTTGTTTAATGAGTTAAATATGATTAATAATGTAAAATGGATGTTAAATGAAGAGAAGGAAGATTCTATAAAGTTTTTAGATATATTTATTAAAAGAAATAATAATGTGTTTGATTATAATATGATTTTAAAGCCTGTGGAAATTAGGGGTTATATTCCATATAATTCTAAAGTTCAAATGAGTCATAAATTAGCTGGCTTGAAGTCATTTTTATTTAGAAATGATTATTTGTGCAATTTTTTTAGTGATAAAATTGAAAATATTAATGTATATATTACTGATATGTTGAATGTTGGTTATGTAAGGAATATTATTTATAATACAATTACAAAATATAATCAAAATAAGAATAATAATAAGAAAATATTAAGTAAATTAAAAAGTGATAAACGGATTTCTATTCCTTTTATATCTAATCAACTAGCTAAATTAATTAATAAACTTTTTAGTTGTTTGTGTAGAATTTCTTTTTTCTCTTCAAATAATATAAATGATATGATAAATAACTGCAAAGCGAAGATTTCTAAGTTTGAATTAAGTTCTGTTATATATATATGTTGGAATGTGGTTGTGGAATAAAATATATAGGGGAATCCAAATGTACATTACAAAAATGCTATAATGATCATAAGACATTATATAAACGTGTACAGAAAAAAAATATATCTTCAGTAAATATGAATACTCCATCAATTATATTTGATCATAATAAAACATGTAATTTTGGTTTTAAATTTAATAATAGAGATATAAAAATTATTCAAATTGAAAGGTGTAGTGAAAAACATAAAATTAAAGAGGCAATGATGATATCTAGGAATAGAGGTGGTTTAATGAATAAACAATCAGCTAATATAAAGACAACAGAACTGTGGGAAATTTGAATAGATTGAATGATGGGTAATGCAAGTTTTTATTTTTTGTACGTTTGTATTAACAGTTGATAAAGATTGTCAGTGAAACAATTAAAAGTACTTCTGGTAAAGAATATATTATTTAATTTTGAATACTGTGTTAAATATATTTGTTTGAATTATATATATATATATATATATATATATATATATATATATATATATATATATATATATATATATATATATATATATATATATATATATATATATATATAACAGATTTATTTGTAGTATCTTGAAGAGGGCTAATAATATTTTATTGCTGAATGGTTTTGGCTGACCAATTAAAAAACTTTTACATTGTTTGTTAAAGCTGCATCAAGAGGAATTAAAGAAAATAACCAAGTTGTATAAACAAAGTCTTAACTTATTTTGTACTAAATTCCTTAATAAATTCCTATAATATTGTTATTTAAATAAGCTTAGTTTGTCATCACTCCCAATCTCTGAGGTTAATTACTCTATTTATTTAAATATTTCCTTGATTAAATTTATTTCTTTAAAATGTTGCCAGAAAAAATTATCTTTATTATGGTTCAAACCATTAGTAATTGATCAAATCATATCTGTACCATTCTGCAATCATCAGAATCCATTAAATCATTGATTTTTCATATAAACCCTTTATTATTTTGAGTCTCTATGTGAACCATGACCTCCAGCAGAGAAGGAATAAAACCATGCACTGCTAGTCTCATCACAAATGTTATCCATTAGTCAAAAAGTCAATAGTTAAGCAAATAGGTTAGGGTTCATCCTTGTCCTGACATATGTTTCTTGTGCATGGTTGGATTCAAGGTACTTTTGCTTGGATTATTGGTCTTGTTGAATGAATACATGATTTTGACCGGCACAGATGCTGTGTTTTTTTCTTGGGTTTGGCATCCAACTTGGGGCCAATTAATTATTCCCATACCCCATATAATTCTTTAGCTATATATGTATAATTTGCTATATATAATTTAATATATACATAATTTTACAGAATGTAAAATGATTTAGTTTTGTCATATTGATTTTATAAAATCAAATACTGTTTTGTTAATAAAGTAAAGAGGAATACCATGTTTTGCATCCATAGTCTGTATTTTTTTGATAAACAGATTAATTAAAAGTGAAAACTCATATGGTTTAATAGATTGTATAAAATAGGAAAGTAGTTTTAACTACTAAATTAATGTATATGTAAGTTTTTTTTTTACTTCCAGAGTTTTGTTATGTAGAAATTTGTTTTCTACTTTTCTCCCATGTTTGCTGAGAACGGAAATATTTGTATATAATTTTTTTTCTTCTTAATTGAGTATGTAATGTTGTGATTATTTTTAAGCAAAGTGTAAAGAGTTTGACATGTGTATGAATTTTTTTTTTCAACTTTTTCTCCAAAGTTTTTTTCTCATTTCCTATAGAGTATAATATTATGTAAGGTATATAGATGTATGTGTGTAGAATATATGTACTTGTATATGATAGTGCTGCATATATATGTACATAGGTGTGTATGTGCGATATGTTGGAATAGATGTGTTTGAAAGTTTTATATGCATTGCATTGCTATACATTTTCTTGGAAACCCATATGTGTGGAAAAGTTGTATTGTATCTAAAGCATAAAAGCTTGAAAATTTTTTTCCCTATATATAGATGTACATTTTTTTCCTGGATTTGATAGTTGAACAAATATTCATATCCCCAAATGATATTTCATAGATATAGTTTTATATACTCAGACCAATGTAGTTAAAGCTGAGTTTGAATGCATAGTGATATGGAATAATTTATGTATATGCTCTTTAGTTTAGCAAAATGTTTTCTCTTAATGATAGATTTATACCAAACTCAAACTATGTAAAATAATCATAAAGTGAGGTCAAAGTGATGTAAAGTTTATTTCATATGAAAATCAAAAACCAAAACCAAAGACTGTGTTTTACAACCATAAAATGTTGTGTGAAAAGTTTTCTTTTAAATGCAAAGATTATAACTATAAATGTAAAAGTTTTGCTAGCAGTGGTATCTGGTTTTTCAACCATATATATATATATATATATATATATATATTTATATATATATATATATATATATATATATATATATATATATATATATATATATATGTCCACAGATGGCGTCCTACCAAGACTGCCAATCAAGCGTATTTTTGTTTACATAAACGTCAGAGTAGTTAGTATTCACTATCTCTAACTACTCTGACGTTTATGTAAACAAAACACGCTTGATTGGCAGTCTTGGTAGGATGCCATCTGTGGACATAAATACAAGCGTTAGCAAGTTTTTTAACTTGCATTTTTGTTTATCATATATATATATATATATATTTTGTGAAAGTTTTTTTTTTTTTTTAAAACCCATGTATTCCAGCAATATGTAGAATTTTTTTGTGTCTGGTTTTATATGTACACATGAATTTGTTTTGTATTTTCATGTGTTTGAAAAAAACCCCACGTACTACATAAATAAACATTATGTGTAAAAGGTTGTAACAAGATGTATTTAATGTTTATTCATAAAGGCACACTGTGTTAACAGTCAATAAAAGTACACACACACACACACATATATATATATATATATATATATATATATATATATATATATATATATATATATATATATATATATATATATATATATATATATATATATATATATATACCTGTTTTTCTATTATTATATATTAGAACTAGCTGTAAGTGTTATATTATTGCTGACCTTGATAACTGGTGCCCTGGTATAGAGAATGGAGGACCTATTACCATTATAAATTTGTTATCAAGTTCAAAAATAAAAATAAATAAATAAATAAAAAACCGTGGTAATTCTTGGCAACAAATTTTATATATATGAGATTTGGAGAGTGAAGAATTTTACAACTGGTGTAATATGTAATAAAATTTTAAGCAATGTAATATTCATAACAATAATATTATGTATTGAATTACGAAAATAATGATTCTTTAGTCCATTTCAGAGGCAAGGAGTGACCCAGGGTGACCAGCTAGAATAAAAAATACAGATCAGTCATTCTAATTATAAAGTACCAGACAGAAACTTAGTGTGGCAGGTCAGAAAAGACACAGTCAGTAAAGCATGATGAGACAAGTGGACAGAGGAAGGAAAGCAAATGTTTGAGTTTGTGATTATATAAATTTCAATATAAAAAGTACATTTATGTTCTAGTTGTTCAAGATTGTATTAAAGTTTCAGTGAGTTAGAGTTCCAGTAAAATAAATTTGAATTCTAAGATCAGCATTATTACTGTTATTGTGTCAAACTTTTCAAAACCCAAATAGATAGCAGCATAGAAAAAATAAAAGTGAAGATGTTGATACCAGCATCCCAATGAACAAAGAAAACATGGAGGACAAATTTCGTAGGTCATAATAAAGGATCCATTTCCTGTTCTCCATGAACTCAAACATAACCCTATACCTTCTTATCAAAATAAGAACCTGATCACCCTTTTCCAGAGCATGAGACTCTAATCTCAGGGTCATGGGTTTGAGCCCCATGTTGGGAACCAAACTCAGAAAAAAATGCAGCCTTTGTGCCAGTCAAAATGGTGTATTCATTCAACAGGACCAATAATCCAAGCAAAAGTACCTTGAAACCAACCATGCACAAGATACATATAACAGGACAAGGATGAATCCTAACCTATTGCCTCTATGACTAATGAATAACATTTGTGATGATACTAGCAGTGCATGGTTTTATTCCGTTCCAGCTGTAGGTCATGGCTCCCGTACAGACTCAAAAATAATAAAGGGTTTATATGAAAAATCAATGGTTTAATGGATTCTGATGATTGCAGAATGGTGCAGATATGATTTGATTGATTACTAATGGTTTGAATCATAATAATGATAAGACTTTTTGGAAACATTATAAAGAAATGAATTTAAATCAAGGAAATATTTAAATAAATAGAGTAATTAACCTTAGAGATTGGGAGTTATGACAAACTAAGCTTATTTAAAATAACAATATTATAAAAATTTATTAAGGAATTTAGTACAAAATAAGTTGTTTTTGTTTATACAACTTGGTTATTTTCTTTAATTCATTTTGATGCAGCTTTGACAATCAATGTAAAAGTTTGTTAATTGGTTGGCCAAATCCAATCAACAATAAAATATTATTAGCCCTCTTCAAGATATTACAAATAAATCTGTTTTATATATACATATTACAGCCATGCTTATGTATATTTTAATATAGTCACAGTTAATAGATGCTTCATTGTGTTGCTCAGCTTTGCTAGTCAGGCAGATTAAGATTAATTCTCATGTGCCATCACTATTATGTTACTCTTTAGGTACTAGATTTTGAGCTTAGAGAGTGGGTTCAAATCAAGGCTGGTCCCTGACCTAAATGTTGGGCTTGACTGGGTTTGAAGTACACTTTGTGAGTTCCAGCTCATGTTAGATGGATAAACATGTTTTGACCAGCACATCAAAACTGATATACAGTTCTAAAATGAAATATAGTTTGCTGTATATTATTTAATAAAAGAGAGTTTGCAATTAAGAACTTATTTAAACTTATAAAGCTTAAAGTTCATATTCCTCTTGGTATTAGGATTGCCAAATATTGTTTACTAAATATATTTTTGTTTTATGAGCTGTTTTGTTTGTTATATCTGGGTACTGGCAAAATCCCTCTCACTGACTCAAGTTTGAAATATGAATATTTAATTTATTTGAATCCTGAGAAAGGTAAATTCTTAATTCTTAATTGTAATTTTGAATTGATGATATATTTTGTCTTAGGTTATTTGGTAAACTTTAGTGGAGTTATGTTTATCTTCATAGATTTATCAATCCAGTATAACATTAAGATGTAAATATCTTCTTTA
>JAQFVV010012744.1:0-200000 GCA_028023455.1 Epiperipatus broadwayi | reverse complement strand
GTTGGGAAAATGCAAAGTGATCCTATGTTAGTGTAATATTTAGTTGAATGGTTTTAAAATCCTTTATTTATTAATTCTTATCCTTGTCAACAGAATAGCAGCTTTAATTATGTTTAGTTAAGACAGTTCAATGTTTAGATTGTAGTGCATGCATGTGTATGCCTTTATGATTTTGCCTTAGGTTTCATCTCATTTTCATCCTTTAAATAATAGCAAACAATAGTACATTCACAATAAAAATATTTAAATTACAGTAGGTATCTTAAATAATTAACAAATATATATTTCTTTCCAATAATTAATAGATAGTTAGATCAATAAATTATTTTACAAGTTAAATAAATTATTAATCATTTTTATTTGATGGTTAATTAATATTCATTTTTCTTTTAAGTTGTAAAAAAAAATATTTATTTTAATTATTTGTATTATTATTTTTTTTTTTTGTCATTTAATTTTGAAAATCAAAATCTTTTTTTTTTTCGTAAAGATTTTTTTTTTGCATATGTAATTAGTAGAGCTGAAAAAGTGCGTGGGGGTAAGCTAGTAAAAAAAAAAAAAAACACAAATGAACAGTTGCAAAAGAGAGAGCTTGTAACAAAGATTTCCAGTATGTAAAATTTGACTTTGTAAAGAGTTAAAACCAAAAGACCAGGGCTTATATATTTTTTTAAACAACTAAAGTTAACTGCTGAAGTTGGATTAGAAGAAATATACCATGGAAGGAGCTAATTTTGATATGCAGCACCTAACTATAAAAAAGGTACTCGGTTTATTTTTTTTCTCCTCCAATTTAGGCATTCTAAAATAATCTTTTCATCACTATTGCTCTAGTAAAAATGTATATTAATATTACGCAGTTTATATTATTTTATTTAATCTCAGTTTTAAATAAGAATGATTCACATAAGTATTATTTTATCATTAAACAACATTTTTTTTTTTTTTTTGTCATATGGAAACGTATACAGACTGTTATATGCGATACATTTTGTTCTCACTATCTTACGTGCTTTTGTCTTGCGAGGATTATTACATAGACTTAAGGATATGTCTATTTTGATATAGCCTACCGGGTGGAAATTCTTCGTTATTACATAATAGTATTCATTGTTGGATATCACTGGAGTTAATATGCATTTATAAACTAAGGAAATAAAATATAAACTACTTCTGTTTTGGATTAAATTTGATGGACAAATTTCTGGTAAATTTAGTTCGCTTTAATAAAAACGGAATAGTAAATAAAGCATTATTAATCACTGAATTATTAAAGACAATTTTAAAGGGAATAATGCCATTCAAAATAATAAGGACAATTGCGTATTTAACCCAGAACGGCACGAGGAATATTGTACATTTCTTAGTATAATATAGGAGAAATTAACTGCTTATGTGATTTGATATCTCAATGGATATGTTATATTACTGGAAAATAGTGGGTATATTAAGTTACACTTATATATATATATATATTTGTTAAGTTATACGGCAGAAGTGTATTTAATTTAAAATTGTTTGGGAATGTGTCCTGCGTTGTTTATTATAATCCCGGAATGAAGTAACAAATGAACTTTTATTTTTAAATTACAAAATTAATAACTTTGTTTCTTTATTTTTTTTATTTATTTTAATTGCTTGTCAGAATTAATGTATACGATAGATAGACAATATCTATTATTATTAGGTTTATTTATAATTTGTGTATTTTGACTATCAAGAATGTTTCTGGAGCGTACTTAAAAGAGTAGTACGCCGGTAAAAAAATATTGATTGTGTTCAAATAGGTCTTATTATTTTCCTTACGAGGAAGAAAGAAATATTTCAATAATAATATTATTAGAGAGGTTTACATTTATTTTGCGTATTTTAGTATCTTAAAGTGGGTATTATTATTATTATTATTATTATTATTATTATTATTATTATTATTATTATTATTATTATTATTATTATTATTATTATTATTATTATTATTATTATTATTATTATTATTATTATCATTGTTTTGAAACAAAGAACGTACAGTAAAAACAGTTTGTTAAATATAAAAGAAAGTTCGTTCATACTAATTAGAGGCATTAAATCTTAAAAGTAACCTAAAGCGTATTAAATTTAAAAAAAAAAAGTTATACCTTAATGCAATATTTAGTTATCATGTTACCTTCTTAGTGTGTAATTTAGGGTTAATATTATATATATATACTTTTACTCGCGGGTGTGTGTTTGTTTTGCACAATTATTAATATTTGTTTGATAAAGTATAATCTGTGAATATTTTTACGCATAGATGTGTGCACTGTCGTAATTTCTGAGTTGAACAGGTTGATATATTGTCCGTAGGTATTTTTCTGCTAGCATGTATTTATAAGGTTCAATATTTTAGAAGCTATGAGAATAGAAAAAAATCTAACTGCGTTGTAATATTTATAGGGATAAAAGATCCTGCTTATTTGATATATGTGTTAATAATTTCCATGAGTAGAGCCTAGCTTATTTTATATGTGTATTTTGAAGTGATGTTCTTAGAATCCTGGTGATGTGGAATTTAAAATCCCCACCAAATAATGTATTGAGAAATAAAGAAGTTATTATTAAAATATGATTAAATGATGCTTATGAAGTTATGTGACGTTTTTCTTGGATTCTTTGTGTTGAGTAGATGTTCTCCACCAAAGGTTATGAAGTTATGTGATGTTTTTCTTGGATTCTTTGTGTTGAGTAGATGTTCTCCACCAAAGGTGTATATGGAATTAAGTGAATTCTGGTAGAAGTAATCAATAGATGTTTATCTGCTCCTCATGTGTATTCCCTTTATAGCGTGTTGTATGTAAAATCATAAAAAAATAGCTTTGTGTTAACTAAAAAAAGTGGTTAGATAAATTGTTGGATTAATTTTGGATGAAGTACTAGTGTTATATTTATTGAAGAATTACGGCATTGTTCGAGATAACATAATTATATAATGTTTTCTTCATGAGTGAAGAGTTTTAAAAATTGTTTTATCTTATTGTTGCTTGAACACACACACACGCGTAAGTTAAATAATATCGCGTATATAGAATATAAAATTGAAGTATAAAAATGAAAAATAAACGCTTTGAAACATATTATATTCAGTTAATAAAAGTATAAAACATTAATATTTGAACAGGAAATAAGTATTTTAAATGTAAGGTATTTATTTAAATATAAATTAATCATCAAATCATCAGAATAAACATGATTTGTTACGTATGAAAGATATTCGAAATGGGATTGATTATTTAGCCAATTAGATAACGTTGCTTTGCTGAAAGCCAATATAAATGATTCGATTTAGTTTGTCAATTAATAGAAATATCCTCTCGAAAGTATTTATATTTTGTCGTGCTAATAGTGTAATATTTCATTTACTTATTGTTGTATGGATAAAACATCTAGGCACGTATGTGTTTCAAGTCGGGATCTTTAAGTTTTATTATTAATGTGTTTACATAGTAGGAAGTCCAAACTGATATTAAATTATTATTTAATAATTTAAAGGTCTATAAAACAAAGACCTATTTTGTAAATATTATGTTCATCCCAATTTATTTTATTTATTTGTAATAAATGATTTATTTAGTTATTTAAATTTAAAACAACTGTGTCGTGAGTTATTTTTTTTGTATACATTCGTATTTTCATTTCCACATCTCCATATTTCATAAATGTATTATAAAACTGATATATTATTTTAGAGTTATCATATTAAATTTCCTTGTATCTGACAATATTGTTTTCTCAATCCAAACATTATAAAGAGTATTTGCCACTTGATAAACGTATTAGAAAGGTTGCCAGGTCAATATATTTTGTTAGATGATGATATGGAATCAAAATACCCTATCTCTGTCGTTATCTTATATTAAAACACAGTAAAATATTAGTCAATTTATTTATTATATTTTTTTCTCATATTTAAAATTAACTTATGGGCAATGAAGTTTATTAATTCCACTGTGTTTGTTCAATTCCCTGAGATCTTAGTATTTATTTCTCTATTGGCATTAAAGTAGATGTTAAAATTATAATATATGCCAAGTAATAGAATTGTTTAAGAGTATCATTTTAGCAAGCTGATATATGTTATATTTAGATGAAGGAAGAAATTAGATTTAAAGTATATTTTAGTAAATTGTATCAAATAAATAATATGATTCTTGATCACATAATTCATTAACAAAGGAATTTACATTATATTTAATGTTTCATAATATTTCTTCTTTTGTTCATTTATTCTCATATATCTTAAGAACTGCCTATGGCCTCCCACTGAGCTGAGCTGAACATAAATTTAAATATAGAGTCTCAGTACTAATTTTGTATTATATCTTTATTGTATTGTTCTATTCATTAATAGAACTGGCACCTGGGCATTTCACTCATGTAATGTATATGAGCAGTGTTGGGAGTGTAGGTTATAATATATATATATATATATATATATATATATATATATATATATATATATATATATATATATATATATATATATATATATATATATATATTGTAACCAGTTGGCTTATACAGCATACACTAATATAGTGTGTGTGCATAAATATACATATATACGTAGAATAAAGGAAAAGTAGAAATAAACACAGGATAATTTTTTATAGATATTTTTTTTATATTTCCTAAAATAAAATTATAAGTAAACGGTTAAATAATAACTCTGATTTAAAATAAAAATTGTTTTATAAATTAAACTTTTAAAAGGTCTGTATAAATATAAATATTGTATTATTATTAATCTTATTGTGAAATGTAAAAACACAATATTGTTTCAAAAATATATTTTTAATTAATTAAAACATGTATATGTTTTCAAAGGGATTAGAAAGCTAAAAATAAAAACTCTGTTTTTAATGAAGGTGTTGTTATCATCATAGATGATTTTATAAAAGGACTGATAACAGGATTAACTCTAGTTTTGAATAATAATTTTTGCAAGAAAGGTCAGCTGCAGAGTTGGTGGCAATATTTTGTTGCAACTTGATAGAGTTTGCAGCAGTTGGTTTTAGTTGACTATAGAGGTGGCAGTCTACGTACCATGAGTTGATATAGCTGAATGCAGGACAAAAGATTTAGTGGCTGCTAATATTCCTACTCAGGCATTTGAATTTACATGGAGAAAATAACCCAGTTCTTTGTGCTGCAATTCATAACCTTAAACATGGAGGATGGTTGCTTATCTGAAATTTATCAAACTAAGACAGCTGTTTGCTGGAACGATCTTCAGAACAACTACAGATCAAGATTTTACATGGATTGCAACAAACATTGATTATATTTTCTAATGGACCAAAAGAACCAGCTGTGGTGAGTAAAGTTATATATGATAACAAAATTTTAAATAATTTCTTTAGTGAAATTCTATTTTGAAAATTATGGATGAATTTGTACTTCTTATGCTATGGTGGGTGTACAGTTGAGTGGGGCTATCATGATGCAGTGTGTTTATGATGCTCCAAAGTATATGATTGGCACTGTCTAGACCTAGATGTTAATCTCCCAGAGTAGTCCAGTGGTGAATATATCATCATCATCATCATCATCAACCATTATCAATCCACTGCAGGATGAAGGTCTCTCCAAGTTTAATCCATCTTCTCCGATATTTAGCTTCTCTTCTCCACAACACCCCTGCACATTTTCTTATTTCATCCATCCATCTCACATGTGGTCTCTTTCTGGGTCTTTTACAATCTCTTGGAATCCAGTTTAAAATTTCAATTGTCCATCTATTATCATCTCTTCTAGCAATATGTCCAGCCCAACTCCATTTCAATCTTTTAATTTTTTCAATAATGTCAGTAACACCTGTTTGTTGTCTTACCCATACATTGCGTTTTCGATCTCTTCTTGTTACTCCCAACATACATCTCTCCATACCCCTTTGAGTGGTCTGAAATCTTTGTATTGCTCTTCTATTAAGTGTCCAAGTCTCATATCCATAAGTAAGAACTGGTAAAACATATTTGTTAAAAACCATCCTTTTCAAACGCATAGGCATATTTCCTTTTAGTATCAAGTTATTTCTACCAAACACACCAACCAAGTTTAATTCTATGATTAATTTCCTCCATTATGTTTCCATCTGTATTAAAAATCTGACCAAGGTATTTGTATCTGTTAATTTCTTCGAATTCTTCATAATCAATCTTTATTTTCATATTTTGAGCAAATCTATATATATATATATATATATATATATATATATATATATATATATATATATATATATATATATATATATATATATATATATATATATATATAATGAATAGGCTTTGGTCTCATGAATAGATCTCAGTTATACCCCTAAGTCTCACAGAGATGAGCAGGGTTGGCTCAATGCCTTTTATTTAAAATTTTTTTCTCGATACTACTCTTTGAGGATGATCTGTATGAGTACTTAGAAGGACAGTGATTAAAAATAAAGTATTTTCTCACAATGTCATGGGCATTGGGTGCTTGTTAGTCCATGCATGGCTGTCTTCTTATCATGGCATGGGGAGCTGCAGTTCATGTATTTACTTTTTCTATCTCACCTTGCCTACTTTATCAGCATTAACTAATCAAGCAGAAAGACATATATATATATATATATATAGGTTATAATATATATATATATATATTTATATATATATATATATATATATATATATATATATATATATATATATTGTAACCTAGTGTTATTGACACTTGGTTTGTTTAGCATTATTTCCACAGGAAAACAATGCAATCCTTTTCTAGGAAATAAAAAGTAAAATAATAATAATATTAAGTGATTAATAAAATATGCTATTTACTCACTGTAACGTGTTTTAAGCAAATAATTAATAAATTTCGTAATCCAATGTAATTTTGAAGAAGAGCATAAACAATTTAGTTAAAATATCAACCATAAGAGCACTTTAATATAGTATAAAAGCACCTATCATAAACAGTAATTGATTTTGGATGGGTAGAGGGGAGAGTAGATGAGTGCCTTATCATAAAGCACATTAACTTCTGATGATTTTTTTTTAATTATTTAGACAATAATGTATACAGAATTATACATCACTAATAAGTATTATTAGTTAAAGATATTTATTATTTTTCATTATTTGTCAAATTATCTGGTAATCCATTTAAATCATACAGAAAGATATAACTGTAATAAGTTTTCTTTTTACCCTTTTCTTTTGTTTATGTATAATTAAATAACGATTTTTCTGTCAGAGGTCGCTAAAAGAAGACCGCTAAATTTTGTAGAAAATCTAGTCTGACATAAGTTTTACAAGAGGAAGCAGTGCTGAAATTCGGTAACAAATTTTTATATTTTTTATTGCAGAAATAAATATAATTCAAGTAACATTTTAACAAAATCATATCTATCTAAAATATTTTGATAAGACATCCATAAGCTTCTGTTTCTATCTACCTATTGTAAAGCTTTTTATACTCAAAAATGTTCTATCTTCGGCTAAAGTGCAAAGTGAAAGTATTGACTACAGTGATCACAGAAAATATCATTATAGTTAAACTAAGCAATATAAGTAATTTCCAAGAAATAATTAATTATTTGTTAACTTTACCTTATATAATAATCTTTTCATGGTATAAAAGAAAAACTAGAATTAAAAGACATATTATAAAAGCCAAGGAAAGTTAACCAAAAAGTTTCGTGCTCTTTCTAACAGCAATTGTCTGCTTTAGAAAATAATGCAAGTTCCCCACGTTAAAATCTGTTTTATTCACTGAAAATTATCGAGAAATAATATAAATAATAAATGATATTTACTTATGCACCGGTATATTTTTTTTAAAAAGAAATATAAATTTTCTCAAGGCAAATAGCGGAAAATTTGTATGTGTGCATTTACGGAGAATTCATTATTAAAGAAAAATTATAATTCCTAAAGTAGGAATAAAAACTATAAACATTAGTGACATAATTATAACCATAAAATAATATGTTATATTATGCATGAATTGGAGTCATAAAACTTTATATCCACGTAAGTCAGCTGCAGTCAATAAAAATAATATTTTGGAAAAATTCGCGCATTCTTTTATTCATAAGCCAGCTAGCTAAAAATGATACGTATCGCCAATCGTAAAAGAAAAGAATTGTACATGTGATCGTTTATCGTCAAATATTCGTAATGTTAAAATCTGTATTGTTTTCTTGGATCCCAAACATTATAGCAGTTAATTCAAGGAAGAATTAAATTCCACGCTGCTATGTTTTCTTTTGCCTACTATTAAGTGCACCCGAATGAAGGCAACTTTTTATAAATGAAATAATAAAATGTGTTTCTTGTTTAAATTTGCTTCGTGAACTACGAATGAATCAAGTTCTTCATCTGGATAAAGTGCCCAACGGAAAACATTTTTTTTTTAGTGATATTATAAGCACTTGTTAAGTAATGTTTTTTTTTACTAATTTGTAAAATTATGTGTATTTTTTTTTATATATATCAGCAGGTTAAAGGCTATATTCAAGTAATATTTAATTGACCTTGTAATCGTAAAGGTATGTTTTTATGTAATTATTCTAGGTTAAATTTATATTTGACATGAAAAAAAATATTTTTTTTATAAAATGTGTTTACTTATGACATGCAGTTATGAGTATAAATTTAAATATTAGATGCGTAAAAGTAGAAAAATTTAGATACTCAATAGGCAAAATATCTAGTTAAAATTATCAGAAGTAATTAAAGAGAAGTTCTATACAAAATATTACTTATTTAAAGTATGAAACAAATTTATACTATGTTAATTAAGGAACTTATTCCCAATTAAGTTTTTATTAACGCATTCACTTGGTTTAGTTCAAAATACTATACTTCCTATTATTTGTTGAATATTTCTTTGGCAAAAGTGAAAATTATTATTGTATTCTGTGATATCCATTGATATCAGACGCTGATCTAAGTATACCCCGGAATATAAATTTAGTGTAATTAGTGTATTTGCTTGTCTTGCCCCGATATAGCATCGGTATAGGCTTAATATGCGCCTAAGTAATAATTGTAATGTATCTATTTTGTGGGATAGAAAATAATCTCCCCAAAAGCTTTATTTTCCATGAGGGGAATAGATAAATCTTGTATTCAGGTATGTTCATAACCCAATTGATCGCTTCTCATAGTTAGGACGATCAGTACTTTATATAGTATTTAGTGTATTTCATTAGTTAAAATACCAGGAGAGGATTATATTTGGTGTGTGTTCCTATTATGCCCAATTAAGAGGCAAGGACCCACCAAATTATTTAATATAGTAGTTAACTCTACAGTCCTTCGGTGATATTCCTTATTCCTCATGAGAAGATAGAGATAATTCCACCACGGAAGGTGTTGAATATTGTGTTTGTTTAGAAAGTTATGGCAAGATAACAGGTATATTGGAGGTTAATTCCTCAAGCTCCATTTAGTATAAATAGCATGCTAGTATATATGATCAATGTCTGAATTGTACAGCGGAATAGTACTGGTAATCCACATGTAAGTCAATGGAGAGAGTAAGTTTTAAAATTGCGTGATTAAAAATTTTCATTTTCCAATAGAGGGTTCAAATATTAGGTTTAATTCAGGTTAATGATTAAGTAGCACTCACAATATAACTTATACTGAGAAAAACAGTGTGTATAACAACTTCAGTTGTTAATAAAGTAAACATTAAAATAATAAGTGTAACTTCTGATACGTAACACATAAATTATAATAAGTTATCTAAATAAAAACTATCATTTAATTAAAGATATAGTAACAAAAATCGTTGGTACGCATTGCCTAGAATTAGAGTATTTTTGTTTTAAAACAGATCGTTAGTCAATAAATATAAGTAACCGTTCATAAAAGATACACTAGACGAATGAGTTAATGTATCGATAATACTATTTATTTTGTTATATTCAATTTACATAAATGTAAAAATAAGATGAAGAAGTAGTTCGAATCCAAGTCTAAAAGTATAGTCGAATTAATATTAGTTATATTTTGTTTTATCCATATGGGATCAAATAAATTATATATGTTTGTTTATTATGTTAATCATAAAAGATATTTTTGTTAAACCATAATAAAAAATTAGAATTTTGTTATAAGTTAATAATAAATTATCGTCTTATTACAAGTTGTTTTGAGTCATTTTTCTTATGTGCTAAATAAAAGTGTATTGGCATAATACTTGCAATACTTTCTTGGGTCCAAAATCATTTATAAAATCTTAAATCCAAAACACCAGATAGACAATTATAAGCAGATCAAAATATTTCATTATATTTTAATTTAATAACAATTATTTATGGAATTGAAACTTCAGACCAAGACATTTTATTTTATTTTATATGTGTGTAAAATCACATTATTCCCAAACTACTATCTTTGGTTGCACATTGTTGAATACCCATTTAAGTAAAGTGTCTAAGTAATAAATTTTAGTTAAATTATTGTGTTGTCAAGGATAATGGAAGGACACAAAAGCACCCTTGTCTTTTCATTATTCCGACTGAGATTCTGGATAAAAAAAAAGGCTTTATTATTTAAAATTATGCATTGTTATTGAATATGGTGATCATCTCGTTAAATATTATATTAGTTGATATGTGGATGAAGACACCTAGAATTTAAATAAAGTAAATGTTTCCTATAGCCGACCAGAATGTCAGTCATATGCGACAACACAATACTGCTGAGCAATTTTATTAAATATAACAGAGAACCCTGAGATTAGTGTCATTATTATAAGTGCTCTTAAATTAATAATTGATCAAATTCAGATCAATATTACAAGCGTGGCATGGCTTAAGAGATTGAAACATCTAATTGTATAATAACCAAAAATATTGAGATCATATTGGCAAATTAATGAATATTTTATTTTAGTCAGTAATATTAACAATGACATGAAAAATCATCATCATCATTGTTGAACAGTGCACGTACTTACAGCCCAGAGAATGTGTTTTGGACAGAGAAAGAATGGTAGTTTATTAATAATTTTCTTTTTAAATTTATTTTATTATTATTTTTTTTTTAATTCTATCTCTGTCTGAACTACATATCGCTGTAGCTGAATTATTATTAGAGAACTAACCTAAAGTAGAGCTATTATTATATTATTATTAGATTGTGTAAAATTTGTTGCCTGGACTATAGACGAAGCGTAGTCTGAAGGAAGTTGAGGACTCTTCCGGGTGGATTTCCTAATATAATTAGGAATCGTCTTCATTTTATTAGGTTAGAATATATATATATATATATATATATATATATATATATATATATATATATATATATATATATATATATATATGATTCTTTAAAACGATATTAACTTTCATTTATTATAAAGAAAAAGAGACATTTTAAAAGTGAGGCAAACAAGCAAATAACTTGGCATGAATCTACAAAATTAAAAAAAAAAGTAGAGAATTGATGATTCAATAATTTAATTAAAAAAATGTTAAAAATTAATCAACAAATACCTGTCAAAAATTGACTACCTTTTTTTTATAAAAAAAAAAAAAGGAGAGAACTTATAAACTTATAAATATTTTTAAATTATATCTATATTTTGTTTATACACATGTGTATGTGAGAAATTTATGTATGTTTTCCAAATAGAATTAATTATGAAAAATATATATAAATTGTAACAAATTAAAATAGGTTATTTTGCACACTCACATGTATATGCTCATAAATTGTCAATTATAACACATATGTAAATTTTAATAATTTTTTTGTTAGTGAATATTAATTTTATGTTAGAAATTGTGTGTCTGTGTGGTCATTTATGTAAATCAATGTAACAATTTGAATTTTGAATAGTAATTAACTAATTAATGTAATAATTTGAATGTTGACGAGTAATTAAGTAAGTCACAAAAGTAATAGTTATTTTATGTTTAATTAAAATGTCTTTATCCTAGGTTATAAAATGCATGTCTGTGTATGGATATATGTATGTGTTTATAGATACCCATTAAAAAATAATGCAATTAATGTGATAACTTGAATTTTGTAGGAATATTTTAAAACAATGTAATAACTTTAGTTGGGTAAGTAATTTTGTATGTATTTCAAAATCAGAACCCTTAACCTATAAGACCTTAAATATCATTTTTTGTTTGTTATTAATAAACTTGTATTTAATTGTTAAAAATTGTTTTTAACATCTCTTGGTCACATACAGTAATTGAGCTTGTGTCCCTACGCTAGATTCAGACATGGATAAATGGGGATGTGTATTTAGTTTTTTGGGGCATCCAGAGATGATCAATCATCATCCTGGTTGGCACAAAAGAGGACACTCTTTAAATCCCATGCACTATCTTTTATTTTAGTTTAGCCTTATTAGAAATTAAGTTTATAGTTGGACAGCACATTAATGGTACTAAGTGGCCAGAGCAGTGATGATGATCAATGTGTTTTAAATGTCCCAGTATTATTGTTTAGATTTTTTGATTCTTATTTATTTTAATGGATGAGTATTTCACTATCTCTAACTTAATTTCCACCTTCAGATCATGATTTCAAGCTATTTGCTATCATCAGTGAATGACAGGATTAAGAAACTAGATCTAAAACACTAACTCTGAGCATTTAAGAAACAGTTTCTATTCAGCTTGCAAGCGTGAATCTTTTAGACATGTAATGTCTTCAAACTCAGCATAGAATGCCAGATAGCTACATGGGTCTGATATTAGTTCAGCATCACCACATAGTAGAAGCCTCTGCAATATATATCATTGCAATAAAGACCTCAAAGGTATATTTATGAAAAACGATAAACACAAGTTAAAAAACTTGCATACACTTGTATTTATGACAATATAGATGGCGTTATACCAAAAACACCTT
This sequence comes from Epiperipatus broadwayi, assembly GCA_028023455.1. Taxonomy (NCBI): domain Eukaryota; kingdom Metazoa; phylum Onychophora; class Udeonychophora; order Euonychophora; family Peripatidae; genus Epiperipatus; species Epiperipatus broadwayi. The sequence continues at coordinate 187,104 of JAQFVV010012744.1, read as the reverse complement.
CAAGCGTTTGTTTACATAAATGTCAGAGTGAGTATTTCACTATCTCTAACTTAATTTTCACTTTCAGATCATGATTTCAAGCCATTTGCTATCATCAGTGAAGGACAGGATTAAGAAACTAGATCTAACACAAACTCTGAGCGTTTAAGAAACAGTTTCTATTCAGCTTGCAAGCGTGAATCTTTTAGACACGTAATGTCTTCAAACTCAGCATACCATGCCAAATAGCTACATGGGTCTGATATCAGTTCAGCAACACCACATAGTAGAAGCCTTTGCAATATATATCATTGCAAGAAAGACCTCAAAGGTATATTTATGAAAAACGAAAAACACACTTGTATTTATGACAATAGATGGTGTTATACCAAAAACACCTTCAAGCATTTGTTTACATAAATGTCAGAGTGAGTATTTCACTATCTCTAACTTAATTTTCACCTTCAGATCATGATTTCAAGCCATTTGCTATCATCAGTGAAGGACAGGATTAAGAAACTAGATCTAAACACAAACTCTGAGCTTTTAAGAAACAGTTTCTATTCAGCTTGCAAGCGAGAATCTTTTAGACACATAATGTCTTCAAACTCAGCATAGCATGCCAGATAGCTACATGGGTCTGATATCAGTTCAGAAACACCACATAGTAGAAGCCTTTGCAATATATATCATTTCAAGAAAGACCTCAAAGGTACATTTATGAAAAATGAAAAACACAAATTAAAAAACTTGCATACGCTTGTATTTATGACAATAGATGGTGTTATACCAAAAACACCTTCAAGCATTTGTTTACATAAACGTCAGAGCGAGTATTTCACTATCTCTAACTTAATTTCCACCTTCAGATCATGATTTCAAGCTATTTGCTATCATCAGTGAAGGACAGGATTAAGAAACTAGATCTAAAACACAAACTCAGCGTTTAAGAAACAGTTTCTATTCAGCTTGCAAGCATGAATCTTTTAGACATGTAATGTCTTCAAACTTAGCATAGCATGCCAGATAGCTACATGGGTCTGATATCAGTTCAGCATCACCACATAGTAGAAGCCTCTGCAATATATATCATTTCAAGAAAGACCTCAAAGGTACATTTATGAAAAACAAAAAAAAACAAGTTAAAAAACTCGCATATGCTTGTATTTGACAGATGGCTTTATACCAAAAACACCTTCAAGAATTTGTTTACATAAACATCAGAGTGAGTATTTCACTATCTCTAACTTAATTTCCACCTTCAGATCATGATTTCAAGCTATTTCCTATCGTCAGTGAAGGACAGGATTAAGAAACTAGATCTAAAACACAAACTCTGAGCATTTAAGAAACAGTTTCTATTCAGCTTGCAAGCATGAATCTTTTAGACACGTAATGTCTTCAAACTCAGCATAGCATGCCAGACAGCTACATGGGTCTGATATCAGTTCAGCATGACCACATAATGCTCAGAGTTGGTGTTTTACATCTAGTTACTTAATCCTGTCCTTCACTGAAAATAGCAAATAGCTTGAAATCATGATCTGAAGGTGGAAATTAAGTTAGATATAGTGAAATACTCGCTCTGACTTTTATGTAAACAAATGCTTGAAGGTGTTTTTGGTATAATGCCATCTATTTTTATAAATACAAGCGTATGCAAGTTTTTTAAATTGTGTTTTTTGTTTTTCATAAATGTACCTTTGAGGTCTTTCTTGCAATGATATATATTCCAGAGGCTTCTACTATGTGGTGATGCTGAACTGATATCAGACCCATGTAGCTATCTGGCATGCTATGCTGAGTTTGAAGACATTACGTGTCTAAAACATTCATGCTTACAAGCTGAATAGAAACTGTTTCTTAAACGCTCAGAGTTTGTGTTTTAGATCTAGTTTCTTAATCCTGTCCTTCACTGATGATAGAAAATAGCTTGAAATCATGATCTGAAGGTGGAAATTAAGTTAGAGATAGTGAAATACTCGCTCTGACGTTTATGTAAACAAATGCTTGAAGGTGTTTTTGTTATAACGCCATCTATTGTCATATATATAAATATATATATATATATATATATATATATGAAGGAAATTGCATATCTAATTATATAGTTCTGCTTATTTTAAATTTATTTGGCTAAAATCATAAATATTTTTTCCCATTTATAAGTATTTGTGATAATTATTCAAACTATTAAACATTATTTTAGATCACAATAAAATATGCTTAAGAATTAGTTATGAAGATGAAAATAGAATAATTATCATCATAAATCTTTTTGATTATTATTTATTAATAATATGGTATCAATATTTCTTTTAAATTAATAAAGACATGTTTATTCATGTTTAAAGAGATTTATTTAAACTTCATTGTAGCAATATTTCATACTCTGTAGTCAAGTTGAAACCTTTAAGTGTCCATATATATTCAATGGACCATTAGTAAGAAAGTATTTTAAATTTTGCTATTAAAATGTGTGAAGGTTGTCTTGACAGCAGTGAGACATATAGATTACTACATTTATTGTGAAAGTTTAAGTGGTTTCTGGTTGGTATATATATATATATATATATATATATATATATATTTAAAGCAATATATGTAATTATATATATATTGTGTTGGTCGGATTTGTATGTTCATGTAACAAGATCTAGCATCTAGGTATAAGTACTTTGAATCCAATAGTGAGCAGGATACACAGGTCAGGAACACTCATGAACTCTGCTTTATTTGCCTATTTCCCAGATCTATAACATTAAAAACAACAATCCCAATGACATCAATGTAATTTACTTCTCACCACCGGCATCACTCATCAGAGACGCAAAAAGACTCTTGGCTAAATTTAATGATAGGCTAACTTAACAACTAGCTATATTTTATGAGCAATGAAGGCTCATGACCTAGCATATTAATTATATATTTAGTGGAGATCATCTAGTCGAATTGAGCATAATAAATTACGTAATATATTAACTTAACTAAAAGAAAGCAATGGTTCGAGAGTTGATATATATATTTAAAATTTATTAGATTAATAACAAAAAGTATGTCGGGTTATTTATCCGACATTAGCCTCAAATGTATTAAATATATATAATTCATATTTTACAATAACTTGATTTTTGTGGCATGCCAATAATATATTGAGCTGATACTTTAAGTCAGCTCATATATATATATATATAAGCTCACATATTTATAATTTCGTCATAGATATTTTCCAAAGTTAAATAGTTTGTAAAATAAGAATTAACAAATGATTTTAATTTAATGGGAAGGGTAAAATCTTAAACTTTTATTTTTGCTATAGATTTGAGCAAAAATTTAAAAAAAAAAAAAAGAAAAAAGATAAAATATAATTTATTGTCAAAAATGTTAAAAGTGTTTAATTAAAAGGAAAACTCGAGAGATAAAAGGGTGGGGGAAAGAAAACAAAATTACATTGTTGGTAGTAATTAGACCCTATTGTTGAAACTTTCACAAACTAAAAGTATTTGGTTAATAATTGCTGTTACGCTAATTAAAAAGAAAAAAAGATAAGAGATGGGGAGATAAAATCACTTTCAGAGTAAGTCAGTAGACTTGAGAAACCAGCGAGGACAATAAAGAAAAAAAAAAGAGAGAAGCTGTGCTCCGAATCAAAAATTATTATAGAAATATATTTTGCGGACTATTTCAAATGCATAGTGACTAAAGCTATCAAAACCTTCCCCTTTGGGGAATTGGCTGCCACTCCATCTGAATGAAGCTACCGAAAGAGTCAAGGAATGGAAAGAAATGTATATTGCTAGCCGGACAACCAAAGGAACACCCATGGACACACCAGAATTCTCATATACAAGGACAAAGGCACGACGAATGGAATGTGAATCTATGCAAGTCAGGCCACTTCGCTCTGATCGATCAGGGTAATTATAAACTTTTCAATTAATGGGAACTTTAGTTAAAGAGTAATAGAACTTTATCTTTGATTTATTTTTTGTTTATTATATTTGTTATGAATGTTTCAATAATAGAGGTGGGGAAATAAATTTATTTAATATTGTAAACTATTTATGTTAATTCTCATTAAATATTTTTATGTAATATTGGTATGACTGTATATTAAGTTAGTTAATATCTGTTCAATCTAGAGGGTAACAACAGTGTGGGGTTTAAAAGTGCACTGCCAAGCAACAGAGAACCTTAGGGCATTACTTGCTTGTTAGCAGAAAATAAGGGGAATGTTGAAAGTATAAGAAAACGAAAGACACTTATACGTCCATTTTAAGTTTTTGCAAGTTATTTATTTACCAAATAAAGTGGGGTTTAAAAATAAACTTCAGGAATGATTATATACTATAAGTCGCCTTTGTATACACGCCTGCTAGAATCCGCAGTGTTAGTGTCGGTGCAAGTAAATCCATGGTAGATATTTGGGAAGAATACTTAGAAAGTTAACAGTTTGAAAATCAGAAATTGTAAGTCAGTTCTCTCTGGGTCGGGCAGAAATATAATTATTATTAATAATAATAATAATAAAGGAAAGTAATTTTTTGTATCCAACGTATATTTGAATTCTTTAATTATTTATAATAATTAGTTAGTGTCCGTAAGTGAAAACCCCTGTCAGATTATAAAGAAAATTTGTAATCGGTGAATCGCCGTTCGAAAATAAATAAGACCAGGTTTACGTAAAGCTTCGTGACCAGGTTCCAAGAGAGAAATCCTTGGTGGTGCCCTCGGTGGCAATTCTAATAATTAACATTCAGTTATTAGGGGAAGGAAAAGAGTTGTAGTGTCACAGAGGATGGAAGAGGAGGAAAGTTAGAAAATGGCGCTTCCAACATGTCGGGCTCGTTAACAAGAGAAACACACAGAGACCAGAGTTAAAAAAAAATTTTGAGTAAGGGGGTGGATTTCAGATGGGATTACGGGGTCAGTACTCCAACGGGGGAGAGTTAGTACTACGGGAAGTAATTGAAAATATAGCTCGAGTAAAAATGCAAGATGGAATGGAGATAATAATTTTCGAAGGGAAAAATGAGGGAACATTATTCGAACACATAGAAAGTCTGGAAGAGTGTTTCGATATATACAAAGTAGGAGAGAAGGTAAAAATAATCATAGCAAGTAGCCATTTGGAAGGCACAGCAAGAGAATGGTGGAGAACTATATATGAGAAGCCCGATAGTTTTAAACAGTACACTAAAGCTCTGATACGAAGATTTTGGAATGTAGAAAGGCAAGAAAGATTACAAAGGGATGTAGAAACGGAAAAATATTCAAAAGAAAGGGGGATAGGTATAGACAATTTTTCTTGAAACAAATGGCGAAGTTAAGAAGAGTAATTGAATATCCGATTCCAGAATGCCAGATTATGAATATAATAAGCAGAAATATGCCAAGAAATATACAGAATAGATTAAAGATGTGCATATACAAAGGGTTAGAGGAAGTCTTGGAAGCACTAAGGGATGAGGAAAACATGCAGCAACAAGAAGAGGGAGAAGAAACACATCCCAAATTATTAAACGTTATTATAGAAGAAGAAGAATTCAGAAAATGGCGGAGCAAACGTGCCCTGTGATTGCAGTAAAATTACAGGGGATTGAAGTACAAGCTCTGTTGGACTCGGGGAGCCAGGTCTCCATAATCTCAAACAAAATGCTCAATCAAATCAGAAGTCAGAAGGGATCACTGCATAAGTTCCCATTAAAGAAATCGGAAATAACTATGGCAAATGGAAAAAAAGTCAAACTCTACCCCGTGCAAGTATATGGAGAAATACAAGTGGGAAAAAATATAATACAACATACACTATTATCTATGCCAGGTTTATTAGAAGATATGATACTGGGGTCTGACTTTATGTATCAAACAGGGACAAAAATCAATTTTAATGAAAATGTAGTAATAATAAAAAATGAAAAAGTACCCTTTAGTGATCGTAGTAAACTAAGTGATATGATAGCATGTGTGAGAGTAGATGATATTGATATGGAGATAGACAATAAAGTAAGCAAGTTAGAAAAGAATAATAGTGAATGGAAAGACCGACTTAGAGAGATATTGCAGCGGCAGAAACAAGTATTTGCTACGAATCCTGGGATTATAAAGGGTTATACGCATCGTATCAAAGTAAAAACAGAGACTCACTTCCAGGGCAGGTCATACCCCATTCCAGTAAATATAAAAGTGAAGTAGACAAACAAATACAACAGATGGAAAAATGGGGTATCATAAAAAAACAGCAATCCCCATATATTAATCCTCAGGTGAACGTAAAAAAAGACGGTTCAATGAGAGTGTGTTTAGATGCACATCAGTTAAATGCCATTACGATACCTGATAGAGATGTGCTGCCGCACATCACAGACTTGCTATTGGAATTTCGGGAGAAGAAATATTTTTCGTCTTTCGATCTAACATCGAGTTATTGGCAGATGCCACTACATGTAGAAGACCAAAAATATACCGCATTTAGATATGAGGGATATACATATGTGTTTCAGCGAGTGCCATTTGGGTTGGTTAACAGTGGATTGGGGTTGCTTCGATGTTTGGATCAGGTGTTTTCCGATAGGATAAAACAACTTATTGTATATTATATGGATGACGTTGTCATAGCATCACAGTCATCTCAAGAACATTTGGAAAGTTTAAATATATTTTTTCAAGAATGTCAGCAGAAAAATATGATGATAAATCTAAAAAAAGTAATATATTGCAAAAAGAAATTTTGTTTTTAGGGCATCTTGTTTGTGCTCAAGGAGTGAGTCCGCATCCCGATAAGATTGATGCTATAAGTCGTTTTCCTCAACCTAAGAATAGAAAACAAATTAGGTCATTCTTAGGTATATGTGGTTTTTATCAGAGGTTTTACGAGAATTTTTCTGTAGACACGGAAGCACTTTTACAACTGCTTAGAAAAGAAAGCAGGTGGGAGTGGACTAAAAAAAAAAGCGAGGCATTCAACACAATTAAAGAAAATTTTGAAAAAAACGTCACACTCGCATACCCGGATTTTAATAAACCTTTTATGCTCCAGACCGATAGCAGTAAAGTGGGGTTGGGGGCCGTATTATTTAAAGAAAATAAAGAAAGAGACTGCAAGTCTTGTATTTTTTAAGTAGAAATTTAAACTCTGCAGAAAGAAATTATACGACTATGGAAAGAGAAGCACTGGCCATCATATGGGCGTTAAATAAACTTAATTATTTACTATTAGGATCCGAGTTTATTATTATTACGGATCACAAGAGTCTCGAGTGTATAAATAAATGCTACTTAACAAATGATAGGCTTATAAGGTGGGTGTTATATTTACAAAGATTTAATTACCGAGTGGTTCATTGCTCAGGGAAAGAAAATATCATGCCAGACATATTGAGTTGGAATCCGGTACTGGACACAGGCCAAAACTTAACATTAGAAGGAGCACGTTTAACTCCACTTATAATAGATGCGGATAAGTCGATGGAAAGGGACATGAAGAGGATAAAAATTTTTCAGTCATCCGATCCCACATGCAAAAAGATAATACAGTGTTACAATGATACCAACCCACGCAAGCAAACCTACGCAAAAAATACTAATAAAATAAATCGGTATAAAATGATAAACAGAACACTGATGTTTCAGGTCAAAGAAGGAACCGATTACTGGAGAATAGTCATACCCAAAAGCTTAAGAATGCTCTTAATAAATTATGTACATAGGACATATGGACACTATGGCGCACTTAAAGTGAATAAAATTTTGCAGAGGTGGTATTATTGGCCAAATATGTATAGATCGATTATTAATACACTTCAGATGTGTCATGTATTCAGACAAAATAAACCGGCGAATAAAAATTATGCGGGAATATTGACTCCTATTATAGCCCAAAACCCAAATGAATTGTTGGCCATCGATTTTTATGGCCCATTTCCTTTGTTTCATCGATATAAATATATCTTGGTGACGTTCAACATGTTTTCGAAGCTGGTACGGGCTTACCCATTGCACAAAGCTGATACAAAAATTTCTATTGCTGTGTTAAAAAAAAACAATTCGTACAGGTGGGAAGGCCACGTGCAATTTTGAGTGACCAGGGGATGCCATTTATATCGAAGGAATGGAAAAGTTGGATACAACAGGAAAACATACACCATATCCTAACTTCTATAAAAAATCCCCAATCTAACCCATGTGAAAGGGTTATGAAGGAATTGGGAAACTTATTTCGTGCACATTTGAAGGAAAATCATAAACATTGGGTGAAAGTACTTCCTCAAATAGTGAACATTATTAATTGTACTTACCACATGTCTACGGGGTTTGCTCCTGAACGATTACATTACGGGCATCTTGAACCTTCCCTTCTCAAGTGTTGCTTGCCCGCCGAGAATGAAACAGTAGACATAGCGAAGGATCGGAGTTGCACCAGAGAGCGATTATAGAAAAAAGCTGAACAGAGAAAGAAAAGAGGGAATAATAGTCCAGTACATTTTAAGATAGAAGATTGGGTTTATGTCAAAACTCAGCCTGTGGTAAAATGAGCGAGAAGCAATATAAGAAATTTTTCCCTTTATTTGAAGGTCCGTAGAAAATCATTCAAAAATGCAGTCCTAATGCATTCATGATTCTAGGAAAGAAAGGTAAGAAGGGAGTGTATAATGCAAGATCTTTAAAACCTTGTAAGGGAGAATGGGACAAATCACCTCAGGGCAATTAAAGTTTTTTTTGTTGTTTTTTTTATATGACAAATGGGGCAATGAGCTGATATTTTAAGTCAGCTCATATATATATATATATATATATATATATATATATAAGCTCACATATTTATAATTTCATCATAGATATTTTCCGAAGTTAAATAGTTTGTAAAATAAAAATTAACAAATGGTTTTAATTTAATGGGAAGGGTAAAATCTTAAACTTTTATTTTTGCTATAAATTTGAGCAAAAATTTAAAAAAAAAAAAAAAAAGATAAAATATAATTTATTGTCAAAAATTTTAAAAGTGTTTAATTAAAAGGAAAACTCGAGAGATAAAAGGGTGGGGGAAAGAAAACAAAATTAGATTGTTGGTAGTAATTAGACTATATTGTTGAAACTTTCACAAACTAAAAGTATTTGGTTAATAATTGCTGTTACGCTAATTAAAAAGAAAAAAAAAGATAAGAGATGGGGAGATAAAATCGCTTTCAGAGTAAGTCAGTTGACTTGAGAAACCAGCGAGGACAATAAAGAAAAAAAAAGAGAGAAGCTGTGCTCCGAATCAAAAATTATTATAGAAATTTATTTTGCGGACTCTTTTCAAATGCATAGCGGCTAAAGCTATCAAAACCTTCCCTTTTGGGGAATTGGCCACCACTCCATCTGAATGAAGCTACCGAAAGAGTCAAGGAATGGAAAGAAATGTATATTGTTAGCCAGACAACCAAAGGAACACCCATGGACACATCAGAATTCTCATATACAAGGACAAAGGCATGACGAATGGAATGTGAATCTATGAAAATCAGGCCACTTCGCTCTGATCGATCAGGGTAATTATAAACTTTTCAATTAATGGGAACTTTAGTTAAAGCGTAATAGAACTTTATCTTTGATTTATTTTTCGTTTATTATATTTGTTACGAATGTTTCAACAATAGAGGTGGGGAAATAAATTTATTTAATATTGTAAACTATTTATGTTAATTCTCATTAAATATTTTATGTAATATTGGTATGACTGTATATTAAGTTATTTAATATCTGTTCGATCTAGAGGGTAACAACAGGGTGAGGTATAAAAGTGCACTGCCAAGCAACAGAGAACCTTAGGGCGTTACTTGCTTGTTAGCACAAAATAAGGGAAGTGTTGAAAGTATTTTATAGGAAAACAAAAAAACACTTATACGTTCATTTTAAGTTTTTGCAAGTTATTTATTTACCATATAAAGTGGGGTTTAAAAATAAACTTCAGGAAAGATTATATACTATAAGTCGCCTTTCTATACACACCTGCTAGAATCCGCAGTGTTAGTGTCAGCGCGAGTAAATCCATGGTAGATATTTGGGAAGAATACTTAGAAAGTTAACAGTTTGAAAATCAGAAATTGTAAGTTAGTTCTCTCTGGGTCGGGCAGAAATATAATTATTATTAATAATAATAATAATAAAGGAAAGTAATTTTCTGTATCCAACGTATATTTGAATTCTTTAATTATTTATAATAATTAGTTAGTGTCCGTAAGTGAAAACCCATTAGATTATAAACAAAATTTGTAATTGGTGAATCACCGTTCGAAAATAAATAAGACCAGGTTTACGTAAAGCTTTGTGGCCAGGTTCCAAGAGAGAAATTCTTGGTGGTGCCCTCGGTGGTGATTCTAATAATTAAGATTCTGTTATTAGGGGAAGGAAAAAGGTTGTAGTGTCACAATATGTATATGACTTAAGGAATCAGTGCTATTGGAATGCATTACTAGAATACTATTACACCCCCAGAAAGACGAAAAGAGCATTTACTTGATTTAAAAAAATAGTTTTACAAGCAGATATTAAATTTTGTTATTCAATATTATTATTAATTTGACTTGTAAACAATTAATGTCTGGGACTGATAATGAATAATTATATAAATAATAATAAATTTATCGCATTGATACGCATAGTAAACTAATAAAAATATGTTTGTTTAGAGAAATCATTGCATTACAAATTATGGCTATTTCTGGGCAAATAATAATATACTGAAAGGCGGTGCATGGATGGCAGCAGATTGGGGTGGTCCAATTATGGATCTTGGAGTGTGCTTCATGAATTTTAATAATGAAGTTGACCGATTTCTTCTGCAAATGTAGGCAGGGTTGGTGTTGAGATGAAGGGCAGTCGGAAATGTCTTTACTGGGCTGGTTTCCCAGATCTCTACCCATATAAAGCATGCACATATGACCAAGGGTGTCCACAGGATAGTTTTACAGCCTGGTTTCTAGAACTAGGAGAATGACGATGATGGGGATCGACTTAGCGAATACCTCAATGTGAAAAAGAAGTAAGAATATATATAATACAAAGTGGCCTATATGCATGCAACGCTTAATAATACAATATAACTATAACTTTAAAGATTATCTAAACATATTTACTGACCATAAATTGTGAAATACTTGGTGTATGGTATGGTTTCTTCATTAAACAAACATGGATAATAATTCTAATGAAATATAAGACTAAGGTCTGAAGATACCCCCGTACTTTATGTTACTTACTATTATTCATAACTTCCCACACATTTAATAAATCTCAATCTTGGTTAAAAAATGCCCTTATGAAAATATATAAATTAATACAAAATAAATGGGTGGTGGTAACAGCTATGATGGGTTTTACATATATAGTATAACTTAATAATAAGAGATAGTGCATCATTTAGAATGGAAAATATTTAGGAAACATATGTCAATCTGTTTTTTTACAGTAAACATAAAAAATAATTAGTTTGTTTATCTAAAATTGCTAGCACCTGGGCAAGTCAAATAAGACTTGTTTTGATTAAGTTATAAGTTAATTACCCGATAATGATGGGTGGGGAAAATGGAAATAAATTGTATGCTGGCAATTTTAGTAATATCATTGGCATTTATTTTTAAAATATAAATACATAAATATAAATGAAAATTATTTGCCGCTTGAAAGTAAAAAAAAAAGAAAATATTTTAAAAGAGGCTTAATAGTGATTAGTTATATAGAGTTATAAGAATTACATATTTTGAAGACATTTTCTATATATGATTAGAAAATATAATAAATATTACAGAGAAGACAGGATTTGAGAATTACAAGCGGTCAAAGTTCTTTTTACCTTGCTATTTTGAAGAGCGATTTTAATATGTGTCAGTCCATCTGTATTGTTTCACTAGATCTAGGGTAACATTATTATATGGTAGTTAGCATTTCACTTTCATGGGAAAATATATAAAGTTCATCAGTACAGGATGCAGATCTTCGCTTATGAGAAAATCATATCAGAATGGAGGGGAAGGCAAAATTTCCCCTACTCACAGCACATTGAGTGAGAATCAAAACTGGAGTGGATTATGTATAGCAACATCATAATTTGGTGGTCTCCTCCTTTTATGGATTCAAATCCAGCAGTATATGTACTTTTATTTTGAAGATGTAACTTAGCAACTACTGCTGGACCTGAGGCAGTTTAAGCACTTACTGTACATCTGGAATAATTTGACCAGATACTCTTATCTAGTAAGATATTTGAAACAATGCAATTTTGTTATCAGTTTCTCGAATGATTGTTTTAAAATAAATATTATGATTTTAAAACTAGCTAGCATGGACAAAATTTCCACTAATGGGTTTATTTTATAATTACAAAATCGTAATCTTTTGCATTTATCTAAGGGATCTTTCGGGTAATTGTTTTCAAGAGACTTTTTAACAAGATTGCATCAATTCTGGCTACAAAATTACATATTAAAAAATAATAAGTTTCATATATGATACTTTATATATAACATAACTTTACAAACTTATTCACAATCTCCTACACTGAAATATACAGATGTATTACTTATGCTTGTATACACATGAAAATATTATTAAATAAATATATCTTTAGGTTAAAATACATGTGTTTATGTGAGTTATGTTAAAATACTAGTCAAGATAAATATATGTATTATTAGCTATATATATATATATATATATATATATATATATATATATATATATATATATATATATATATATATATATATATATATATATATATATATATATATAGTTAGATGATAGGAGATTGGATGTGGGCTGTGAAACAAGGATCTGAGCATCAGATCTGCTTCAATATATATATATATATATATATATATATATATATATTATAACGGAAATGGTTATCTCGTATGGTTGAGTTATTCTTTGTACGTTCAACTATATTTATTTCGATTATTTTATTATATATATATTCTTTTCATAACTTTTATTTCTATCCATTTATTGTTTTCAACTTAGATTCTTTATTATCTTATTCATTATTTTAACCAACGCCATTACAATACAAGCAGAGAGCTAATACAGATACAAATTTAACTTCATATCTATACCCTTGACTGAACCCCAAGGCAATACATACATATTATCTTGACATTATTTTTCCCAGCCAAGAACTCTCGGCTGCTGATCAGAGCAAACTATTTCAAAGAAATATAACGAATGTCCAGCATTTGCTATTTATTTTTTAGTAATTGGGATTTCGCATGAACAAGCAGCACATGAATATCTTAAACAAATCAGTATGTCCCTTTAATCACTAATTACAGTTTCCCCCTGTCATAGCTTGGTGATAGGAGAATAAAGCAAGGATACAAAATTTAATGACAAATATGTTTAATAATAATATTCACACTTTATATCAAAAAATTACATAATAATAATAATAATAATAATAATAATAATAATAATAATAATAATAATAATAATAATAATAATAATAATAATAATAATAATAATAATAATAATAATAATAATAATAATAATAATAATAATAAACACACTTATAAATACATGGCTATAATAAATATGAAAATAGATCAGATATTAAAGTTCTTAAAGTCCTGTTGATAGTGTTCTATTTTTATCAAATCATTAATTTTATATTTAGTTATGGATAGTAGACAAATGAAAATGCATGCATGCTTTTTACCTAGGCTTTGTTGTAATTGTCCCATGGGTATTTCTTCCGAGTGCTCTTGATTAACTTCCTCAGTTTGTGGGGTTATTTTCGTTCCAGTTTTTGCTTGTTGATTCCTTAGGTTCTCCCCTAACTTCCTTAGTTTGTGGGGTTATTTTCATCCAGTTTGCTGGTTGATTCTTTAGGTTGAGTTTCAATTGACAGCTACAGAAGCGGCGATCCCTCTAGCAGGTCAGGCAAAGATCTTACATTGTGAGTCAGTGGTGAGATGGCTCGAATCCGAACCTACGTCCCTTTAATGCCACTAGCCACACACTTCTTCCATTTTCTTTTTAGCTGTTGCTTCTCTAAAGTCTCTACTAGCAATGCCCAATGATAATTGTCATTTTCTTAATCTCTTTCTTTGTTCGTTGTTTTTAAAATTTTTAATTAAGTATTAGATTTCCAACCAATTCTTATCATTATGTTTCTTTATTTAAATTAGTGGCTGGAATGTAAGTCCCAATTAATTTAACAGATCAGGCAAAGATCTTCCATTGATAACATTTCTTTGTCCGTGGAATTTAATTTGTCCAACAGACTTTCACACCTATGGCCATATTGTTTCAATTTATATATCACATATTACATTTATTTTATTTAAAGTTTACAATTCATTAATTTTTTCTTTCACATTTACGTTTTACATTTATTTTAATTTGTTATAATATATTTTTTAAAAGAGAGAAGAAACACATTTTTTATACATCCACTTCCCCTCTCCCACAATAAACAAAAATAATTTCTAGCATTTGACTTATAAGAGAGAAAGAGACACATTTCTTTATTTATGCAGCCCCCCTCCCCTTGTCTTACTATTACAAAATCCACAGTAATTTTGACATTAGAATTTCAATTTCTTTCTTTCCCTTCCTTCTTTTTTTTTAAAAAAATTTATTAGCTAATTTATTTCACCTTTATTACTTTCTACTTTTATTAATGACTATATATGTGTGTCGACAACTTTACATGGTCGTCACAATATATATATATATATATATATATATATATATATATATATATATATATATATATATATATATATATATATATATATATATATATACATACATAAAACTTACTAGGGAAATATAGTTGAATGAAACAAGATGGCGAAGTACCAAATTTGTTTTTAGCTTTACAGTAATATTCACCATCAGAATTTGGGAATGTATAAACTCTACTTGTTGAATTTTTAAGAATTTCATTTTTCAAATTATAAAATGTGTAATAGAGTATACTTTCTTGACTGATAACATTACAACCCACTAAAGTTTCATGAGTGTATCTTCTGACCAAAACATCACAGTATGGTTTATCTAAAATTTATATATATATATATTAAATGTTTGTATTTTTAAACAATATAGTAATTCCAACAAATCTATTTAACACAGTATCCAACTTTTCATATATATATATATATATATATATATATATATATATATATATATATATATATATATATATATATATATATATATATATATATATATATATATATATATATATTATTTACAGGAAATACTTTCGATTGTACACTCACAAACTTTATCAGCCAATCAATTAGTACAAATTTACACAAAATATTTTTTTTTAAAGAATATATTTATTAAAATTTGGATACTGTTTGAAATAGTTTTTTTGGAATTATATATATATTAAAGGAAACTATTTCTTAAAATATACATAATACTAATGAAGCAACATTGACCCATTGTAACAATATTTTTTGTGGATGAGCCAATATGTAAAGAAATAACTATAATGACTGATAAAATGTGAAGGTAAAATAAGTGTTGTTCACTGAATGCCTTGCAGACTTGGTTATTCATGAATGTAATAATAGATATTATAATGTAGCAGGGCGAGTTTGTCTGCAAGTTCTTCATAAATTTGGACAACCACACATAATAAATAAGATCAGGGATCAAGTGGTTTTTTTTCCACTTATACACTAATTTTTTGGGCATTATAAATAAAAACATAAATGTACTTAATCAAATAAAATATATGACCATGAAATAGACAATGCCTATGTTGATCCACAAATGACTCTTTGGTAGTTTAAATTTATATTTACTATGGAATCACTGTTTGACAGATAAATATCTTCATTGGTAAAGAAAACCCAATTGAATAAGGAGTGATTGTGGCTTGATGATAAAGTATAGGATGGGATGTGTAATTAATTATCAAAATTGTAAAATAAATTGTGTAATAAAATAGTTTTATAATGATTTATCCAATTGGATAATCTAAGTTCTTAGGTTAATAATAAGAAGTTTATTGAAATAAAGTTTAACTCATTGAAGTGGCAGAAATAAAGATATTTTTCCAGTTTACCGACTACAATCTAATATCCTAAAATGTATTTTTATACCTTCCCCTCTCAGATTGCAATTTGTAGATATGATATATATTTGAAATAATAAAAGCAATCAGTCTGAAAATGTTTAATGTCAAACTTTTTTTCACAATATAAAAAAATAAATTAGTAAAATACACTTTAATAAACATATTATTTGTAAATTATCATTATGATTTTAACATTTTAAGCAAGGAAACTTCTCTGATGGAGATAATTAATAAGACATTTATTTTTACCATCTATTAACACATTTTAGCATATATATGACTTCAGCTGAAATTCCTTTTTTCAGCAATGTTTCTTTGTCATGCTTTGCTAGAAAAACACTTAACATAGGGATCTATAAATATTTGAGTCATTAGATGACATCCAAATATTATCTATGTTGATATTACAGTCCATGGAAAACCAATGATCGTACCTCTATGTCAATCAGCTTAGTATTTGTTGATATCCATGCCATTATATCTCAAAGATACTAAATGAAGTAGACATGCATACTCCTCTCTCTATATTGCTTTACTCACAGTGAATATTTCTTTGCTATATATCCCAAATATATTTATAAACATACGGTAAAATAAACACCATTTTAATCAAATTGTTTCTGTAACTATGGTAACACAAAACATATTTCTTTTCTTTATTTAAACAAGGCTGTGAACACATTATTTTCTTTTTAAAAATTTTATTATGGCATTGCTATCATTAAATGATAACTTAAACAAAATAATATAAATCATATTTTTTTTAAAATAAGACTCAGTGAATGATTATTCTATAACCATATAAAAACACTCATATGCTGTTTGAAAGTGTTTTTATATAATAACAAACTATTACTATTTTAGATCAAGTGTAATATAATAAAAATAGTTGGCCACAGTAGCTGTTTTAGAAAAAGTAACTATGTTTAGTTAACAAGAATGTCGAACATTATAGATATGATGATTCATATGGGTTATATGCCTATCTACAGAAATTAAAAAAGTCAGCTCACTGAGACATAAATCTGTATTGAATGAACATATAAATGTTTTATATGAATTGTTATAAATAAACAAACATTTTCCTGTTATGCATGATTTCTGTACAAATAGTTAGCTGTAATATGTAAATATGATTTGTTATATTATTCTATTATGTGCTAATTAAAACTATTGTTATTAGTAACAATTTTGTTTCTTGTTTATTTTTACTTTTAATAATATCATTAATATCAAAAGGATGAAAGTCAGGTAACATGGATGAATCTGTATAAAGACTTGTCCTTTACATGTGTGCAGAATTTTCATCACCTGTGCATATTATAAAAGAAATAATTGAAGACAAAACTATATAGTCACTCCACTATGTTCATGGTCATCCTTCAAATATTCATAATTTAATTAAAGTAATTTAATAAATAAATATTATAAACTTATTATATATTTATTAATCAATTAGTATTCTGTTAATTTAGCATTACAGTTATATTTAGGTTCAATATAGGAAATTCTCAATCAAAACAAACATGGATAACACATAGTTTACTTTTAAAATGTTGTTTTCGTCATTCGTATTAAAAAAATGTCATTGAAGTATAGATTTCAAAATACATAATTGGATGAGAAATATAGCATTATTTTATTTGTAAAAATGATTATATATATATATATATATATATATATATATATATATATATATATATATATATATATATATATATATATATATATATATATATATATATATATATATATATAATTAAGAGTGTGCTAATAACTCTAAACAAGCTTTTTTTTTTTTTTTATTTATGATAAATGCTACTACAAGAGAAGGCATTCAAATCATTTTTATCTTGGATTGTCCCCATCCCCAGACCGGTTCTGGGGATGGGGACAATCCAAGATAAAAATGATTTGAATGCCTTCTCTTGTAGTAGCATTTATCATAAATAAAAAAAAAAAAAGCTTGTTTAGAGTTATTAGCACACTCTTAATTTTACATATTTGTAAGTGCAAGCTATATATAAGTCATGTGACATCTGACTTGTTATTAGTACTATTATTATTTTGCTGTTGTGACTTTAGCTAAATTAAAAAGCTAAGCCTACTAATATATGGAGTATCTGAATTAAGTTCAGGCCCTTATGATTTTTTCAGTTGGAGAGCTGACTTTAAAGACATGTAGATGTCTAAAAGTTTCAGAACTTCTTCTAACAATTATCTTTTAGATAAATGCTTTGCTTGAGTTGGTTTTTTAGATCTAATGTCCCAACTCCTCACTGAAGAGACCCATAGGTCGAAACCGGTCTGGGGATGGGGACAATCCAAGATAAAAATGATTTGAATGCCTTCTCTTGTAGTAGCATTTATCATAAATAAAAAAAAAAGCTTGTTTAGAGTTATTAGCACACTCTTAATTTTACATATTTGTAAGTGCAAGCTATATATAAGTCATGTGACATCTGACTTGTTATTAGTACTATATATATATATATATATATATATATATATATATATATATATATATATATATATATATATATATATATATATTCTGTCTTTAAATAAAATGTCTATAAGCATAATTATTTAATAATAATACCAGATCTCTTAAAAACACTTCATATAACAAACGTATTTACTTATATCTCTCACTATTTTTATTAAGAGCAAAACATTAAAGTAATAATAAATAAGGCATATTTACAAAAAAATGTTATAATAACTCGACTAATAAAAACTTTAATATTAGTTATATTCAAACTGGGATATATGATTAACTCTTTTTTCTAATTTAATTTAATCTTAGAAAATAAAAACAAGTATTAAAATTATACTTATACAGTCACCCCACATTGTCCTCAGGATCTTATTTACATTTTGCTGCAAATCTCTCATTGGTGGTTGAGAGGTCAGCACAACTTCATTGCACTTGCAGGCAGTTGCTCGGGTTGTGGGTTCGCATCCCGGCCGATGCTATGACACTTAAAAAAATATCATTTGGTTGGTACTTTGTTTATTGTGTGTAGTTTTGTTCTGTGTGCATAGGTATTGAATTATATAATGGATTGGAAAACTCTGATACATTTTTGGTGAATTAATCCTCAAGGTTTATTATTTTTGTTCGAAGTTTGAGCCCAATTTCCTTTCTTTAAAACTGCATAAAACATTAATCCCAGTTATTTATTTTAGGAAACCATTTTAGATATTTGTAATCTGTATAATGGAATGCAACATTTTTTTTAAAATCCTTTGTTTATTTAAGGTTCTTTGCATAAGATTATATTTTATAGTTGAAGCAAACCAGCTTTTCTGTTTAGACGTATACATTGGTCTAATGTAACTTCACTGCAAGAAGTCTATTTATCCACGTATTATCATAATATTCCTTTAATTTATCTTAGGTTGATAACATATTTCTTTGATTAATAATTACTTTTTTCTTCTTTATGAGTCATTTATTTTTCATTGGCAAATGAATACTTTAATGTTCGACAATACCGTAGTATTTCAAATGAAATTTAACTTATATGTTAGCATTATTCAGTTCCACACTTATTTTTAATAAAATCAAAATTTATTATCTCTCCGAATTTTAGATAATACAAATAATTAGATCCGTTAGTTTCAAGAAATTCAAGTTTGAAATTTTACGATTCATAGAATAAGGTGTTTCCTTGATTTTTCCCCCAGAAAAAATCTCTTTGCGGTTTAAATTTTATTGTTTGCCGATTGCTAAAAAGATTGCTTACATTTGCATGAAAAACGATCACAATGTTTGTCCACTTCCAGACAAACAAGTGTGTACCTAATAGTAAAATGTACTCACTGATCATTTTACAATATTATTAATAATTTTGGTGAAGTTTTTTATTCAAAAACTGAAAACAGAAAAAGTAATATAAGACTTAAAATTCTATAATGAAAATTGCTAATTTAACCTGACAAGGTTCTTTTACCTAGTCTGATTATAAATAGAACCCATCCTAAAGGATTAATAGGGTTTTTATACTGTCTGTATTCCACCCTACAATTCCTGAATGACTGACCCGCCAGACTATTTATATCTAATTTTTAACTGGTTGATTACAATTGTTTTTAAATTATTTATCCACACTTTGTACAATTATCACGTGGTTTTGTTAATTTTTTTCCCACATGGAAATCTCTCTGAAAGAATAAAAATGAAAGTTTTTAATAAAAAAATATATAATACATAGCAGCCTGACTTCAAACATAGAATTTTGAATTGGAAATGGCTGCTATGAATGAGTTAGTGAAACAAAATAATACTTCTTGAAAAGAGCTTTCCACAGATATCCCATATTATTTTAATTGATTATTACTTACTGCTATAATTAAATTTTTATAAATTTTACACATATATATATTTGTACACACATCTAAACTCTGTTTAAACTGATTGCTTAAAACTTTGATTGATTCTTGCACTTTTGTTTGACAATTTATTTTTATTAAATCACAGCATTATAATTCAGGGTTATAAAAAAATTACAATGGTTTACTCTTCACTTTCACGAAGTTGACTTTGTAAAATTCTAACCACCCTTTCTTTTTTTTCAATCTCTAAACTATTAATAATAATTTAGAAAATATTGTTGTTAGCATGTAAATTTCTTTATTATGATTGTTTCTATTTTAATAAAACTTTGCCAATTGATACTAAAATAAAATAATCTGTTTTATAAACTTTATGAATGAATTTTGGTTTGTATGTTAGATAAATTATGGAAATCTATTGGGACTTTTATTTTAATTCGAACTTAGTACTGTATAGAAAGTTTATATATTATCACAAAATCTATCTTATAATGAAAATTTTACCAATGACTATAAACAATATCTTAGCTTAAAATTTAATGGAGCTTTGGTCAAAACCCAAAGCTACAATATATATATATATATATATATATATATATATATATATATATATATATATATATATATATATATATATATATATATATATATATATATATATATAATCAGTGATCGCTTTATATTACGATGATAAATCTAGGCACTTTATAGGGAGGCTTCAATCCTCTCGACTCCCCAATACTTCAGTCACTTATATCACTATAATATTTGCATCATCAAAGGCATTGAACATTCCATCATCGGATTTTCAGTGATGAGGATAGCTGAAGAGTTCTATAGTGGAGAAGATTAAACATGACCATTAAAGTATGTAGATCTGCTACCTTAATATAAACCAAGCCCTGATTATATATATATATATATGTGTAAGAGATGGTGATCTGGACCAAATGATGAGTGTTGTTTCAGAATGAATAAGTATGTTGAACATTATTTACCTTTTTCACATGTATGTAATTGTGTGTATCAGTTATATTCAATAGAGTAGATAACTTGGAGGAACATAAACGTCTGGGTACAAATTCCCTTTAATGGTACGTTTTAATAAAATAGAAGTAATTAAGATGAATTAGAGGCCACATAATTATAAACATAAACAATAACAATTATTTATTTGTTTGAGTATTGCAAAATAATACCATTATTACTTAATGGAGATTTGATGAATTTTTAAGTTGTTAGATAATGACGACATCTATCGCAACCCAAACAAGTATTTAGTAATTTCCACATATTAAAAAGCTAAGAGAGGGCACTTTTTTAAAAAATTCTTATATAATATTTGTTATATTATTAATGTTACAGGCAAAAGTTTATTTATTTTCAACAACTTCCATAAACTCAATAATATAATAGTATAACACAAATAAAATAACTTGACAAAAGAAAAAGATAATAATTTTTAACTATATAAAATTGCTTACCAGACACAACAAATTGTTTTTGAGATTCAACTATTAAAAGAAAAAAAACCTATGAATATCTATCTATCTATCTATCTATCTATCTATCTATCTATCTATCTATCTATCTATCTATCTATCTATCTATCTATCTATCTATCTATCTATCTATCTATCTATCTATCTATCTATCTATCTATCTATCTATCTATCTATCTATCTATCTATCTATCTATCTATCTATCTATCTATCTATCTATCTATCTATCTATCTATCTAAGTACTTATCTAACTATCTATCAAGTGAACTGCTACTTGCCTAATATCTCTAACAATCTTTCTATCTACCTATCTATCTATTCATTCAAACAACATTTTTATTTAACAAATTATTTATCTATTTCATGTTTGTCTAGTTATCTCATTATCTGTACATTTTATTTTACTATCTACTATTCAATCAATCTATCTATCTATCTATCTATCTATCTATCTATCTATCTATCTATCTATCTATCTATCTATCTATCTATCTATCTATCTATCTATCTATCTATCTATCTATCTATCTATCTATCTATCTATCTATCTATCTATCTATCTATCTATCTATCTATCTATCTATCTATCTATCTATCTATCTATCTATCTATCTATCTATCTATCTATCTATCTATCTATCTATCTATCTCTATTTAACATTTTATCTATCTATATTAATATCTATCCATCTCACAGTAAACCTGTTTATCACTTTCTTTTAAATATATGTATTTATTTTATGTCTGTCTGGTTAACCTATTTTTTATTTCTTTAATTATATTTGCATTAATCTCTTTAGTAATTTGTCTATCTATATATCTACTATCTATTTTTTATTTATCTATCTAGATAGCTATTCATTTATATGTCTAACTTTCTATCTATATGTATGCTTATCTTTATTTATAAGCAGATATCTGTTTCCATCAATTTTATCTATTTATCTATCTACTTGTTTATCTAGCAACATATCTATTTATGTGTATATTTATATATGAAGTTATATCTTGACGTATTTTTAGATTTTAAAATGTGTCTACTAGTCATTTTATCTTTCATTGATTTGCAATTCGTCTACTATCTATGTGTCCATCTTTTCCAATTATATATATTATTTTTTATTAATTAATATTTCCAATTTTAATATAAAATCTTATATGTTTATCGTAACAATGTGTATTTTCAATATCTTACTATTACTTAGTCATCCAATTTTTACAAGCATCATATTGTTGACATTTTAAAATTATTATTTGTTTTTGTTTTCACAAAAAAAAAAAAAAAAAAACAGGTCTAAACCGTATTTACTCTTTATTAAAAGTTTTAGTTGATTATCTAATTTCAATAGCAATGGGGAAATTTCCTTCATATAAACCATCAGGATGCAATACATCACTTTATATTAGTTGGACTACTTCCATTTAAGATTTTTTTTTTCCAGATTAATTAAAAATTAAAACAGTAGTTTATAAAAAGAATTGATGAGCAATAAATAATTTTAATAAGCTATATTTTTTTTTAGATTCTGAAATATCATAAGAAGATAAAAACTCTAAATTATATGTTAAACAAAAAATAAATAAAGTTATACATAATCAACTTAATTAATAATCATTATCATTGTTAGAAGTTAATTATATAAACATTAGTTACAAAAAATGTTTTGTATTTGTTTTTAATTGTCATCCATCAAAAATTTTAGCTGTATCAATATCCCTTATGTTCATACATTTGTTTATTGAGATTAACTAATGATGATTTATCATTAATTTATGTTAATAATGAGTTTTTTTGATTTTTTTGTATATAAATTAATGCTCTTCATAAAGAAATGTTATTTTACATACATGCAATATATTTATTACTTTACTTTAAGAGAAGATTATATTACATAAATATTTGAAAGAAATGTTATCTTGTGTTATGTGGAGAAAAGAATATAGGTTAATAAAATGAAATCAATCTACAAAAAACATTCATCCTGCAGTGAATTACTTTATTTATAATGACCACTAATGGTGATGTAATCATCCTTTTTAATTCATACTATTAAATGCATAAAAACTATTGTAATATGTGAAAAGAGACAAGTAAAGCTAAATTATATAATTGTGTATGGGTGGGAAACTGACCATAGTGAAATAGTATATTAAAAGTATTCTTAAATAAGTATTAAAAGTTAAATTTAAAGTAATTACTTAAAATTAAATAAATTAGTGTATTATAAAATAAAAATTACACTTAATATTTATATTATAAATTGTTTATTTAAAATGTAATATTTTGTGGTGGAGAAATGTATTTAATGTAATAGTAGTAATATTATTATTCTAAATTATATTATTATTATTATTATTATTATTATTATTATTATTATTATTATTATTATTATTATTATTATTATTATTATTATTATTATTATTATTATTATTATTATTATTATTATTATTATTATTATTATTATTATTATTATTATTTTTATTTTTATAATATTTTTTGCAATTAAATATTTATTTTATTTTCAGGCAGTAATTATAAAAATTGATACACATTGTCTGAGTTTTTTAAGTAATTTGACACATAAGTATTCATACTTGTGTGCTTGCAAGTTTTTTTAATAAAGTTTCAAAATTGATTTGCGATTGTACTATAAAATTGAATATATTTGTTGGCCACAAGGCAAGATAAAAAAAATTAGCTGTTATAAAATAATTAATTACATTAAAAAAAACGAATATAGTTAATAAAATTAGATTTTTAAAAATAGATACATTAAAACTAAATGTTAGATAAATTAAAAATATATGATTTACAAAATGTTGTTTTAATGTATAAGTTTGTTTAAATAAAAGTAATAGATTAAATACACAGGCTTATATATACCTGTGTCTATATATGTAATAAATAAAAGTATGAAATTAATTTAGAATTAAATAATATAATATCTAATATAATATTTTATGAGTCATAAATTTTATTTGTAAATTTAATTGTGCAATCTTGGCTATATGCAAATTAGATCATCAGTTAATGATTTAATAGCCAATTAACTCATCAGTTCAATTTACTATAACAGCATATGTTCAATTGTTTCTGGGTATTTTAATCAATACAACTGGGTGCTTTAATAATGAATTGTGCTTTATCCAGTCTATTCTGTGCTTTTAAATAACTCATAATAATTTATTGTTTTTTTTTAAATATCAAAGTATTGTATAATTTATTACTTGGAATTATTTTAAAAGAGAGTATTAAAAATCATAAGTTTATTAAGTTAAAATCATGCATTGTTAAATCAACAAAGATTCCCTGCCAAATAGTCTATTGAAACTTAATACAGCTTCACAGTAGCTATGTAATTTATAACAGTAATGGTAAAGTCTTTAATTATCATCATTTTAAAAAATATATAGTTTTAAAAGAGTTGCAGTAAATAATTTAAAGAAAATATTCTTTTAAAATGTTTATTAGGAACTTTTATTTAAAATGATGGGGAGATAAACATTTATATTACTGCAAATATATTTTATATGACAAGACATCACTATTAATATACACCACATTTATTTATAATAAAAACAAATACCTGGGTAATTAAAATTATCTTGACAAAATACTTTATGCTAACCTTAGTGAATTATTAAATGCTAATTTTATTGGAACACAAGTGTCTAATTTTCATATGCATATGCCTGCATCCATATAGCCATGATGGTTGCATCAAAAGCCCAATACATGATACTATAGAATAGGAAAACTTTGGAGGATTTTTTTAACTTTCTAAATTGAACACCCCTTTAATAATAATTATCTTGAATAATATAGACAAGAGACTATCATTTTTGTAAACTTTCAGCCAAAGATTAATGATTATTTCCATAAGAAACTTCAGATTTAAAATTCGACTTCCCTTCATTTTTCATTTTCATATTTTTTTTCCTGTGATTACACTGCATCAGGGGAGAAAAGTTTTGTTCTCAAGTGTTGGAAAGTGGTTATCATAGCAATGCACATCAGGGAGTAAGCATCTAAAGGACTGATAATGAAAATATTAGAAGAAAGAAAAAACTTTTTAATTTACTTTATAATGGTTCGGAGTTTTACATAAATATTGTTTTAATTATTTTTATATACTAATAATATTATTAATTTTTTTCTTTATTATTATTATTGTAAGCAGGAAAATTACATACAAAATATCTACTAATATAGTATAATAATTATCGTAAGAAATGTTTAATTCTCTGTAAAGTTTTTATAAATATATCATTGGAGTATGATAGTTTTGCTGAGTAAATGCTAATATTATTTAATATATTTCATAAAATGTTGGTCAAAAAATATATAAATGTGACCAACTAGTGATTTGTCTCTCTGGGTAAAATGTATAAAATATAAATTTTTACATGATGTTTTTTTTATTTTATTTAGATTGTGTGGAATATTTTATAGTATTATCTTTATCATATGAATGTATGAGTATATATTTGTGTGCATTAAATACACATAGAACTTATTAATGTTATTTTAGAAATATGAGGTAGATTTTTAAAAAAAATATATGAATAGTTTTCTTTTACATTACTAATGTAATATGATTGAACAATAAATATAATTTATGTGATTCTTTAGTAAATGAACCCTATTATTTTTAAATGTTTTTTTTAAAGTATTGATTTTATACATTGTTGCAAAGTCATTTGTATTTCTATTGAGGAGTTTTGAAAGTAAAATAACCTTTTTCTTGTTGAGTAGTCTAGATTGTTGAAATCATACGTGAATCTTATTTATAGTTTTAGTATAATGTTTTGATAATTTTTGTGATGTAGATTGATAAATCTATTATGAAATTTTCAAGTAGTAGTGACCTTGTGAGTATGAAAAGAAACCAAAGGGAAGCTTATATGTAAAATTTATGGGGAATAGAAAGTAATTTTATTATCTTAGTAGTTTATGCAGGTACAGATAACGTAGCCCTGTGATTTGTATATTTTCCATGGCAGTGTTTTTCTTAGTATTGAGTATTTCAATGTTCGTAGGAGCTGAATAAATATCCTGAACATTATTTTGTAGTGGATGTTATTAGACAGAGAGGTTTTGCCTCTTTTCTTTGTATGCACTGTTGCCATGTTGATTATCCTATATGTTTATACTATTGAGTGGCGATATTATTTTATGTTTAGAACTCACATAAACACATACATAGGAATTTTTATTAAAGTAATGCCAAGTAAGGTGTATTAAAAATATGTTAATCATATTATTTTATTTAAATCCACTTATTTATTAATGAACCAGAATAAATATCTTTTTTGGATAATGTCAGCACTATCATAATAAAAGTTGTTTAATTAAATGAGTACAAATTATATGAACATGTATTGAAAATACATGATACTTCAGTAGTTTATGTTACACATTTGTGTATGCTTACGGAAAACATTATAATACAGGTCAATTGGTAAATAATATATTTTAAGCCATAATTGTATACTTAATTATTATTAATATTATTATGATTATTTTAAAGAAATATCAAAAGTTATAAGTCGGAGTAAAGGCTTATGTACTTGTATATTTTATTTTATTTTGAAACGAAGATATATGTAATTTACCCAATATGTAATTGTGAATCGTGTACATCGTTTATTTTTGTTAAAAAGTTTTATAATATTTTTTTTTGCTAAACTTGTTTTACAAAGCCGTGTGTTGCATTGATTCTTCACACCAGAAACACATGATCTCCGGATATATAAACCAAGCATAATAATTGTACATTGTGAATATGATTATTTACTTGAGAAATTATAGCGTTTCTTAATATAATTTATATGAGAAGTTTTCATTTTCTATCATTATTATCATTATGGTCATAAATTAATTATATAATTTATTGTATACAATTATAATATTACTCGTTGCCACATATTCTATTTAAGATACCACATGAAAGCTAAAAGATTATATTATATAACTTATTGTTATTGTCATTATTAATAGTTATCATAACATTGAAAATACATAAGATTGCTAATTTCCATTGAAGATTAAGATTATTATTATTATTATTATTATTATTATTATTATTATTATTATTATTATTATTATTATTATTATTATTATTATTATTAGTTAGGTGTAGTTGAGGATGATACAAAATCCTTTATCATATCTGACTACAGAAAATTATAAATTGATTAGAATTAGTTTAAAGAACCTGAGATTATTATAGTTATATTATTTGAATAATGAGATTAGGATTTATTTATAAACATTATATTAAATTGATTATTATTTTAAAGTATAAGGATGCTATGAATTTGTTATTATTTAAAATAATAAAGGGGTAGTATTCTTACGCTATTGAGGTTGTATATTGTGGTATATTGGCTCAATGTAATTCATTATTACTTGTACTTCACTCCATTGTCTTATGATTTATTAATATTTTATTTATTTAATTATTATACAACCGAACCATATTATTATTTCTTATTTAGTTAGAGCTAGTTAATAGTAGACAATATCATAGGATATCTGTATTATTGATTATATGTATTTTAGCCTAGCGTAACCATTTATCTGAAGTAGTCCTGTTTTATTATTATTGAATTTTTTCCAATGGCATGAATGACTCAAGAGTTGGATATCGGGGTACATTGACTCCTGTCCATTAAATTATGAAGGTTTGCTGTCTTAATATAAACTGATCTCTGATTTATATATATATATATATATATATATATATATATATATATATATATATATATATATATATATATATATATATATATATATGTGTGTGTGTGTGTGTGGGGGGGGTGATAATTCTGATGAAATGTTAAGTGCTGGTTCAGCACAAAATACACATATTGGATATTATTTATATGTTCTACATGTGTGTTGTCATCTGTATCAGTCTTATGTGATAGTGTGGATAGGTGAAAGGTGTTTGAAAGTCTGTGTTCAAACCCATATATTTACAATAAAGGTATATGAAGAATGCCTGTATTTCAAATATTATTTATAAACTGCGTAAACTATTCAATAAAGAGGAACTCTTTTATATAAATTGAGTTTTAAAACCAAAGCTGGATTATTGAACCAACATTAGGTTCTGCAGTCTTAAATAAAACAAGAGTACAATGACTAAACTATTCTTGATTAAATAAAGACCACTATTAATCATTTCTGTCATGTATTAGTAGATAGATTTTATAATAAAATGATGGACATGCAGTGTATAGTGTGCCGCGTATTCATTCAACATGACCAATAATCCAAGCAAAATTACCTTTAGCCACCCATGCTCAAGATACAGTTGTCAGGACAATTGTGGATCCTAACATATTGCCTGAACTCTCACCTCTCTAAGTAATGGATAACGTTTGTTAAGAAACCAGCAGTCTTTAGATTTATTCCGTCCCAGCTGGAGGTCATGGTTCACAAGAAACTCAAAATAATATAGAGGTTATCTAAGAAATTCAATGATTTGATGAATTTTGGCGATTGCAGAACGGTGCAGGTGTGATTTGATATTGAATCATAATGGTTTTGAACCGTAACAATTATAAGCTTTTTATGAAAACATAACAAAAAATTGAATTTAAATAAAAAAAATATTATAAATAACTAGAGTAATTGATATTAGAGATTAGGAGTAATGACAAACTAAACTAATTTAAAGTAATAATATTCCAGGAATTTATTAAGGAATTGAGTGATTGGCAATACAAGATAAGTTACGTATTGTCTATACAGCAATGTTTTACTTCTTGCCTTCGTAATTACATACTTTAAATACAAATTAAGTATATCAAATAAATTTAGAATTAAAGAAATATTTTAACATTTCAATTTAGTAAGTAATTGCGATCCATTTAAACACATACATTAGGTTTTTGATGCAGCTAAATGCATAAGGCATTTGATATATAAAGAAGTAGGTGATGAAATAAAAACAAATGTTGACAAAGAATGATAGTAAAAATATAAGAATGATTTTTATATTTAAAAAGAAGATGAAAAATTTCATTTACACCTGTTAGTCTTATGTACGTTCTATACAAAATTATTACCAAGATAATTACACCCCTTCTACAGATAATTTTGGATTCTAAACACCAAAAGAACAAGCATAATTTAAAAATTGTTTTAGTACAGATGATCATATCCAATTATTGGCAGAAGTTGTCAATATATTTAATATTTTGTGGATTATAAAATTATTTTATTGTATAATCAGTTGTACCCTGATTAAAACAATGGAATATCAAGATGTACTCCAAAGTAACTGTTATAATCTGAAGATTATTTATCGAATTGACAGAACCATGATTGTATTGTTATAC
This sequence comes from Epiperipatus broadwayi, assembly GCA_028023455.1. Taxonomy (NCBI): domain Eukaryota; kingdom Metazoa; phylum Onychophora; class Udeonychophora; order Euonychophora; family Peripatidae; genus Epiperipatus; species Epiperipatus broadwayi. The sequence goes on along the minus strand of JAQFVV010012744.1, from coordinate 156,850 downwards.
TAATAAGATTTATATCGAAATGGTCTGCAGACATGTTGACAGCATATCTCCAATTTTTTTACAACAGTTATACAAATATTATTTTGGGGATTAAAATGGAATGGTAAGGAATTAAAATAAATGGGGATTATTTCAATCATTTAGACTAATGTAATTGTTTGAAAGTAAGCACCAGGGTATATTTCAAGATTTAACAAATTAAAATACAAACGTGAAATGAAAAATAAATGCTAAGAAAATGATAAATTGTTAAATGGATTTTGTCAAAAAAAAAAAAAAATGTTGGTGAAGATGAATTAAAAGTTAATAACGAAAAAGAATTTTGTCATATTATTAGTACAGATGAAAATATAATGGATGATATTAATTATAGGATTAAAGGTTGAAAGAGTGCTTTTGACAGAAATAACCTAATGTCAAAAAGAAATATGTCTATGTGATGGAAAAAGAAAGTTGTTAATAAACCTGCATTATCAGTTGTATGATTCTAAGATTTACATATTTAACATAACAGCAGTACATATACTGTAGACAATTCATGAATTTATTTTAAAAGCTATAGATTATATATTGTAAAGAAGAAAAGTCCAATACTAATTATATGAATAGAAAAAACAAACATGTATTATTGACATTATTGAAACAATTAGTTGACTGAAATGGGACTAGAATGGTATATTATTATAAAAGATAGCATTAGATAGGCAGTTAAAATATTAACCAGATTCCAAGACATTAAAAAAAAACGTAGAATGAGATCATGTGGGATGGACTGATGAAATAAGGATGCTTGCTAAAGTGACGTGGGGAAGATATGCTAGAATTAGAAGAAACTGAATTAAATATGACAGAACAAGATTGGAAAAGATATTAATTTGGATATTGCAAAAGTAAAACAATACCTTTTTATGTATTGGGGAAAAATATATTTTTTAATTCTGTTTCATAACTTATAAAAGGCCTATTTTTTTTTTTTTTTTGTAAAATACACTGTCGACATAATCAGAATTATTTTTGAACTATTATTTATTTATATATTTTCGTATTCAAGAAGCGATGTTTTCTACATCTGTAATTTATGATAGATTTTGAATACTTGAGAAAACTCATTAGAAGAAATGCGCTACAATATCCGAATCGCCATTCTATATTGGAAATTGAGATTTTATAAGAGAAAATTTAAGACTCAAATTTGGAACCATTTAACGTACACAATAAACAAACTTTCTAATATTTGGACGAGTAGGATTAAATCTATTGGAATAAATAATAAGAATAAAAAAGTTGGGTTTTGAATAACAACTAAATTTCTTAGATCAATTTATCTCCCAGCTTAATTTGAAAAAAAAAGTTTAGTTTTTAATAAGTTTACATTTTATTTGATAAATAGTTATTTCTAATAATCTCCGGTGTATATCAAATATCAAACATTTTTATTATCTTTTTACTTTTTTGATAGGGTAATTAATAGTGACATCAACTTATATTGCCTTAGTTCGTACATGAAATTATAAAAACAATTTTGTTTATAACCATCTATGATAAGTTTGGGCATCCAATAATTCTTATATAATATAGTATTCAAAGTAAATATAAAAATTCCTGATTGGTTGATATACATATTATAATCCACTCAACATTGCATGATCACCATTCTTTTTGCTTACACAATCCGTTTACACAACAGCACAACTCCATACTGTAGCATCATTCATTGCAAGCCAGAGGAATCGATGGATGTTAGAAAGTTTGTGCATAAAATCCCTATTTAGTGGCTACTCATCCAATATTCCCAGACTAGTTTATAGCTTGTGACTTTCATCAGTTGGGAATTTTGGATCTGAGATTACTACACGTAGATCATACGCTCTCGGATATAAGGCTAAACGCTGATGAAAGACACAAGCTGGAAACTAGTCTGGAGATATTGAATGACTAGGACACAAGATAGGTATTAATTGCACAAATATCAATCATCTTGTTCTCAGTGAGACTACTAAATGGAATTTTTCCACTGTGTATTATAGTCCATTATATGTTGATGTTTTGGTTTATTAAAGATGAAAGTAGATGATGGATTAGATATTAAGCTTATGAGAAACGATGATTTTTTGGGTTGGGAACGCAATATTCTGATGTTTCCAGTTTGATTATAAGTTTTCAGAGTTATGTTTTATTATGAAATCTTAAGCAATAGCGTTATTTGAATTTATTTATTCATGAGTAGTCTCTTGGTGTTGACATCAACCAACAAATATTTTGTTTCTCTTATATAATTTTCCTCTAACAGATTGCACTGATAGAATTTAATTTTAATTATATAGTTGAGAAATTGTATTATCACGTTTTAATTTGTACATTTTTTTTTTTTTTTTGTTTTCTTATAGAAAATTCAAACTTTCGTTTATACTTTTTCAAATATATTCAAAATAAAGTAACACACCGTGCAAATACAAAATAAAATAGATGCAAGATTGAGAAAATACAAGTTTAATGGAAATATATTTGGAGTAAAATGAAAAAAAAAATGAATTAAAAACCTGCTTATGTGATCTTGGAAATAAACCCCATGCATCTAAATTCATAATGCCTATTCGTCACTCAGTAAATATAAAAAAATATACCGTATGCAAAGTTTTAGAAATGTACATGTGTTTGCAGTCTGTTGTTTTATATGATAGGGTCTTTTACATACGGGGTACTTTGAATTCATTATTAATGAAGCTAAAGGCCATAAACTTATTTCTCATACTACTATTGTTAATGTTTGGGTCAGCAAAATATACAAAAGAGAAAAAAATAGTTGAAAATATTTTTAAAGTTATATATATTTTAAAATTGTTTAAATTTGAATTTTTCATTAATAAAATAGTAATAATAGCAATTAAAACGACACGATGAAAATAATCCATATTATAATTTCAAGCCTTTGTTTTATATATAAATTTTATAACGTAAATCATGGTATTACCTAATAATAAAATTAGCAACCAAAAAATTTCCAAACTCCAGCAGAAACAAATCATTGATTAAAATTTAGTTTTAAACATTCTTAAATAATTTTCACGTTTTATGCTACGTTCAGTATTGTTGTGTTTTCATTTCATTTTATTATTTTGCAATAATAATAGTAGATAAACGTAATTGAATTATTTTACATAAAATTTTACCCTCGATTACGTCAATATCCGTTAATTACAAAATCGATATACAAATCGTTAAAAGAAGGCAAAACCATAGATTAATTTTATTATTAGACAACTTATCCATAAAATCCTACGGTTAATTTGACTTTAGAAAGACATAATAAACAGAGTTATATAACATAACAATATGCCCAAAATTATAAACATAATAAAAACAATATTTTTACCTAATTTATAGCTTAAATTGCTTGGATAAATAAATAACGTTCCATAAAATACTTCATTATTATGTTCTTAAGATCACATGATTTTACAAGAAATAATATGAGAACGCAAATGTTCCTCTGAAATATTTACAATAATTTAGGTATGTGGAATTTTACTTTACATTCTTCTCAACTAAAATCAAATTTAATATATCCTCCGGAATATTTAACAGTAACACCAATTGATAAACAAATGATGAGCAGAATTACTCAAATTAATTCTCATTAACAAATTACCATTCTATATCTCAATCACTATTTCTTCACCAGAGAAATAAGAACAACATAGAAGAAATTAATTAATAATCAAACGAAATTATATTTTGTGTAAAGTAGATACTTAAATGTAAATATATACTTCGATTTATATCTTAATTGAATCGCTGAGAATTTAAACAAATACATTTATTGTGACGCATATACCTATAAACAATTGGAATTTATGCATAACAGCAACAACCGAAGGTAAAAAAAAATTAAACATGTCAATGTTTTTCTTTTAAATTCAAATATCAAATTAGAATAGTTTGTAAATCGTTAAATTTATTATTTCAATTATAATTACAATTTTGTTTTTAATTAACGGACATTATATATATATGGGCATTTTTCATAAATAAGGCATATTTTGCAAGTGTATCGTGTTAAAATATCTTAAATATTGATATATATATAATGCGTGTTCATCTATGTTAAAAAATTGAAATATTGATATACCGGACGAAGTTTCTACTTTATCACATAAGTCATCCACTAGGTGATAAAATGTAGAAAGACGGTTGGAGAGGCGCTGCAATCACTGATTTGAAAAAAAAAAAAAAAAACATTAATGTTTCACCAATAGCAAAAATGTTAAATTAAAAATATTTTTCAAAAAAAATATTTCCAAATAAGAGAAAGTTTGCAAGTATCATCTCACTTATTGATACAATCTGGCCTTTTAATTATCTCAATGGCTTCTCTAGTTTTGCACTGGTAGAGATTTTCATATAGGGATATGATCGTGATACTAAAAAAATCAATTTTATGACCTGAATCTATAGTATGGAGTGAGAGTGCTGATGATGATGAGTGTTGTTTAACTGCATTAGCATGCTCATCTCTCCTAACACTGATGCAACAATTAAATATACATATGTAAAAAGCTTTACAATTTTCACATGAGATTTGAGAAACACTATGAGATTCAAGAGGGATTGAATCCTTACGCTTGTTTATTATATTGCTGATATTTTGATGTGTAAAAAATGCTGTATCTATATAATAGCATTTTAATATACGTTCAATACTGTCTGTTGTTTGTTTTTTTTTTTACATATGAAACACAAATTCTAATAGCTGATTTATCATCTTTAGTTTCCAATTTTGTCCATTTTTGACTTGAAATAAGGCTTTTTAATGCATTTATAATTATAACTATTTGCTAATAAAACACTATTAATATCATTTATTTCTTCTTTCAAATGTGACTTATCTGTAAGGTTAATTGCTCTATTTAAAAGAGTTTTGGCTACAGAAACGATCTGAGTTGGGTGATGTTGAGAATGGAAATGTTCCAATAATGAAAAGCGTGTTTGTTTGTGAATGTATTGGTTTTATATATATTTTGATACAGGTTGATTGGACACACATACCGCTTGCTAGCATTGCAGCTATGCAAAAACTATAAATATGAACATTCTTTGGCCATATTTTTTGGGATTTTCTTTGTATTACAGAATTTGTACTTTTTAAAGATGTTTTTTTTTCATTAACAACAAATTTACAAAAAAAAAAAAAAAATCAAACACAGAATTTGTAGCTTTTAAAGGTCATTTTTTATTAACATAAACAATTTTTTAACTTATAATGATTGTTTTTTTTTTTTTTTTTTGGTTTCGTTTTTTTTTTAAATAAAATCAACAGATTTAAAACTTATTATGCTTTCCTTTTTTGGTATAAAGATCAACAAATTAAAAAAGAGTAAGAATAACATTTACTATTTTTAAAATGCTTTTTTTAAAAAAAAAATACCATCAAATTTTAAATGTATTATAAATACCTTTTCTAACTTTTATTATATTAACAACTTAAAACATTTGTAAAAGTAACTTTGGTTTATTAACAACTGCAAAGTAAATAATTTTAAATCCGTACTGTTGGTTTATGTGCCATGTCAAAATCATCTCTGAAAGTATTGCCGGAAAAAAAAATATCCACACTTGCGGAGTCATCACCATATAAATTCTTCCAGATGGTTTGTCAAAATTTTCCTGTCAGTTCTGCATTGTTTGCGACTTCTCCACTTTATCAGGCCTCAAAGATACTCAATGTTTTGTATACGAGCACCTGTGATAGAGTCCACAAAGTTGTAGGTGTTGTTGACTGTCAAATGGTGGAATCCTGCAGCCTAAAGATCAACATTCTTTAATATATATTCCACTTGGCTTTGAATAAAAATTAGCCAGTGAGAAAGTGTGTTAATATTTGAATTTATACTTACTATTAATAATGGCCTAAATAACACAAATGGGTTTTACAACAGCTTCACAATTTTAAACTTTGAAAACACTCATTAATTTTGCCTTTATAAAGCCAAAAAAAATTCATATGAGGAGAAGGTTAATATAAAACCATACAAATATATACTAATTATTTTCTTGACATAAAAATCTATAATTGAGAGACCATCATGTCACATTCCATATTCATAAATCAAATGTTGGGTAACACAACTATTATAGTAGTTATATTACATGTTTGATAAGAGATCTCTGAAGATAGTGAGATCTGTTCCATTTTAAATGTTATGACCTCAACTATTCTAGATCTTATTACTAAAAACTGATTGTAATTTGAAAAAATAAAGAATAAAAATGGAATGACATATGCACATATTTATACCCTATATAACTGCAAGTAGATTGTCTATAATCAATCTGTATCCTGCTCATCCCTATTCTGTATGTGTAAATGAGCATATAAAGTTTTTATATGTGAGGAGTGAGAATGACTTAAAGTCAATATAGGTATGACAGTATACCAGTATGCAATTTTAATAAAAATATATTTTAAAATAATTATAATGACAATATATATTTGATTTTAATATTTTTGTTAAAATATTTCCATGAAGCTGAATAACTAAATTATTTTATTATTAATTAAAACATTATTGGAATTTTTTCAGTTTTGAAATATGTATTACATTTTTGTGTTTGTTTAATTTTAAAATAACAAGTTAAAATTTGATCTGATAAACAATTTTCAAGTTAAAGACCAATGAGAGTTAACCAATTGGTTTCCACTTCATGAAAAAAAAAATCAATACGTGAATTAAATCATTGCATAAAATTTTTATATAATTTATAAAATTATAAAAAATGTTTTTTTTAAATTTTATACTATAGTTATATAAATCACTTAATCTTAAGGAACAAATATAAAATATTCAAAAGAAGTTTAACAATATGATAGAGATATTTAAAGAAGTGTCTTTGTCAGTAACACATGTTATACTTTGGTAAGTCAATCTACAATTTTAAATTGCTAATAAGGATAAAATTACCAGTATATATTGTTATTATAAATGGAAAATTGGGAAAGGATAAAGGTACATTTTTAAAAGTAATTAAACATTGGGCAATCATTTACATAAGAAAATTTTCTCATTTTATCTCTAATTTATTGAATAACCTAAGAAATAGTTTGACTATAAAAGGAACCAAACTAAGATAAGAATAATTAGCTTTGTGAATTCAGGAAGAAAATGTATACAGCTTTAGTAGAAGGTACAAGTGAGATGAAAAATTAAAGAAAATAATTAGTGCTATCAATCAAAATAACTTATACTGTTCAAATTAAAAATATAATATTATTATTTAGTTATGGACATTTGTAGTATTTTATAAAGCAAACATTAATTTTAATCAAAGGAATAGAACAATAAATGTTTATTTTTAATTAATATATAAAAGTATATAGTCAAGACAAATGTTCTATTTAACCATTATTGTTTTTTATTGAAGTAAGAAATTATAAATGGAGAAGAATTCACAAAAAAGCGATAATAAGCTTAATTCTGTTAAATAAATTTAAAAAAAAAAAATATTATGAGAGACTTACTTTTATCATACAAAAAGAATTTTTTATATAAAACATATGGATGAAAAAGGATTGAAGTGAAAATATTTTTTTAATCAATCCTTCAAATAATTAACATTTAAATATATGTTTGACTACGTTATTTAATTACCGATTTCATTAACGTTTTAATAGTTAAGTATAGAATAAAAACATAGTACGCAAATATAACAAATTTTCTCTTGAAGCATATCATAATGAAATATTTCAGTTTATTATTGATAGTAATTATTTGTAAAATGTTTGATAGAAGACCCATGGAATCGATAATAAACATAATAATATAATGTAATAGTCTGCAAGAAAGTATTGATTATCATATTGAAGTAAAGAAAAGGAAAATTAAACAATGATTTTTTGAGGGTATTGTTTTAAACAATTGCCAACATTATATTAATTGTTAAGTTTAATATTAAATTAGTTAAATTAAATTATTTTATTTATTATGTATAATATTTTAATGTTTGTTTTAATTTAATAACTTTAAAAGTTATCCTTTATTTGAGAACGAAGTAATAAGCTTGAAAAAAAGAGTAGGTTGAAAATGGGGTAAAACAGTACTTTGAGTTTTTATTGTAAGGTAATAGAATTAAATTAATTTATTATATGTTTTAATGTATGAAATAATTAATATTCAATTTACAGTCAAGTTGAAGAACCGAGAGACAGTACTTATAATAATATAAAAGAATGTATGATAAAGAAATTTTAAAGAGCAATATGAAATGATTAAATATAGGAATAATAAAAGTGGTTAATAAAAACTTTTGATCTCAGTTTTAATGTAATAAAGTAAACGTTGACGGTTGTCAAATTATATGCTTTGGCTTCTAACACATCGTCTTTACATTTGTAAGATAAAAATTAATGGAAAGATAATATTATAATATTATTGTGCTGGTAATATATAGTAATGTTGGTTGCTAGCAAAACCTTTTAGAGTTATATAAGTTGTCATTGCAGGTAATGATGAATATATTTAAATTATATTTTCCTGAAGAACTGATGGAAGTAACACAACGTGGTTAGGGTAAGTGACACCCATATATGTAGTTTTGAGACATAATGATGTGAGGAATATTCTTAAAATAGATATATTAAGATCCATAGGAGGTAACTGTGAAAGCCTGGATATTAACATAGTATCTTTATGAGAAGACGACTGCTTTCTATGAGAGAACATCTTATTTAAAAGGAAAACAAATCCTCCATTTATATTTATAGTATTTTACTGTACTAAAATCAGTTTCTTATCTACAATTTTTTTAAATAGTAACGAAAAGTAAAATAAGTATCAATTATAGTTGGTTGTAATTTAAGATAGAGCATATTATCTTATCTAGGGTGTAGAAAGTTGTTTGATATGAAATTGAAGTAAATGCAAAAGAGATGTTATAATACTTAAATAATTTTTGAATTGATACCATAGTGAAAGAAATTGAGATCAATGATGAAAACAAAATAAAAGAATAGATGAATTGAATGAATGATTATCAAGAGGTGTTTATCTTGGTTCCATTACTTTCTATAACCTTATGATTTATATATTATAAAAATCAATAATATAATTGTAAAGTTTACGAATTGTTGTGAATACAAATCACATGTATAAAAAAATATCAAAATTTATGAAAGAATTGTAATGTATGGAATAGTATTAAAAATAATCTGTTGTGTATTCTATAAAAGGAATTGAAAAATTAAATTCACATTAAAAATTGATACCCATTCTTAAAAAATCTTAGCACGAGACAAATATAATATATATTAGCAATAAACAATTTGAATAATAAAGCGCTGATGTAATTGAAATTTTAATTTCATAAGTAGACTATGTAAGTAAAGTATTGTTCTCATTAAGGTAAATACTTGCCCAAAGATGTTAATAATACTATATGAGTTTATATTTTTTATGATCTATAATAGTTAAAAGTTTGTTATTAATTACTGTTATTTGTGAAAATAAACAAATATTTTTTTTTATAAATGTAGACTAATTGCTTTGTTTCTATTCCTAATTAGTTTCATCACAATGTCGTATCCAAGTACGTAAATTATGAGGAATATTGTAAAGAACAAAACTTGATAAATTAATTGTTTATTAAATTAAAGTATATCTACTCACATGATATTATTTAAGAACATCGTATTTTTAACATGAAAAAGTTATATGTTTGAAGTGATATTAAATTTGTTATGAAATTAATTTGAATTCATTTTAAAAATAAATTGAAGATAGTACATGAGGTTACGTGAGAGATTGGTACTAGAATTCAGACAGTTTACATTTTAAGTTAAGATAAAATTTAAAACAGTGTAAGTTGATTAATTAATTTGCTAAAGTTATTAAAAAGAGTTAAGTTATTTTAATTAATGGGTATGTATTCTGATGATTCTAAAATTGGTTCACTTTTATAATTAGTGTTTCTAATTTATGAATAAAGTAATTGTTGGAAAATATGTTAGTAATGAATAATTTGGAATCTCTTATATTCTAGTTGTTAAATATATGCTAATCTTAAAAAAAATGAGGTAAATTGTATTTGTAATGTTAGGTGTGGTTATTATTAAGATAGTTTGATCTTAGTAAAATTCCTTTTATTATCCAATTATCTTAAATGGAGTACTTGTTTTTTTTATTATAAAAAAATAGTTGATGATCTTGAGATGTACATAAGGTAGAGATATGTATTCTACTGTATTTTATAATACATTGGATTTCATTATTTTTTATGTAATTGATTAGATAAGCAAAATAAATAAACATTATTTTTAATGAAATATTATGTTAGTCATTGCCTATTGTGGAGATTTTCCGAAGAAATATACAAAAATAATGGCTGGAAATTTTTACAATAGCTATACTATTGAAAGGTATATTTTTAATGCTTTCTCAATGTTAAAATGACACTAATGTAACTGCTTCTTAAATCTACCTTAGATATTATGTAATAGATAATTATAGTTAATTGTTGAGTATCATAAGGTGTTTTTATATAATTTATGGTTTATATCTAAGCTAGGCTAAAGATAGGATCGAGTCGATATATATATATATATATATATATATATATATATATATATATATATATATATATATATATATATATATATATATATATATATATATATATATATATATTGTACCAGGTCAAAACAGAGAAACCACTTACTTATACATATATATAAGTTTTGACCAGTTTCAAACTCCTTCATAATTCATTTATAATCTTATAAATGTTACATGAACGAACCGGCACATTCAAGCAAAATGGGAGATTTTATTGATAGCTTTAACTATCAACAATGGCCCACTTTGGCTGCTAGATTCAAACCCCTACTATCCAAACACTTTAATTGTTTCGGAGAAAACTCCGGGTACCAGCTATCTATTCAGAAGAATAAACAACATATTTGGCCAGTAGGCTCATAACCCAGCACTTGAAACCATCCCATAAACTAGCTCTGTCTAATTTTAATCAGTAATAAAATATAGAAAAAGAATTGATAAAAATAATTGACCGATGAACAAAGTTTAATTTTAAAGACAATTTATTAACTAACACTTATGAATTATAAACATTTCTATAAATCTATAAATAACACACATATTTTAAGTTAACATACTATGATATATTTTATGAAAGAGAAAAAATAATCTTTGACATTTAAATTATCTAACATTCACAAACACGCACATCAATAGTTCATTTTATGCATGCTTACAGAGTTTATATAATTTTAATCTTGAATTTTTATGAATTACAGCAGTGGCTACTATGTATAAATGATAATAATAAATGTTTACCTAGGATTTTTGAAGTGTGGATTTTTCTTGTTGTTGGCTGCTTCTGCTGCTTCTGATGGAGCATATCTAACTGGTTAGATTTTGATATTTATTGAAAAAATTTTATGCTAATCCATTGGTTTTATTCTTGGAGACAGCTGAACGTTTGACAGAGGATTTCTGAGTTGTTATGCAGACATTATTTCACAGGCAGGTTTTGATGATCTAGTTGGACTAAAAAGGCTGAAGCATGAGCGTATATTTCCAAAAGCTGCTCAACAACACATTTTTGTTTCTGGATACATAATAGAAATGCTCTGTTATCTCAACTGAAACAACTGTCACTGGAAACTAGACTGAATAAAAAAACTGACTCCATTAAATGTCCGATAAAAAAAAGTCTATTTATACCTGCGATGTGTTGTTCGTGTAATATCCTCCAGCAAATATCTGTTCTCGAATTCCATTGGTAATTAATCCTATGACATGTTTTTGATGATTGTTTAATTAGTAGTAGCTTTCATGAACATATTGTTTTTTATATCCTTAATTAGTAGCCCACCACTGGTGTGGTTTTTTTAAATATATTTCATTTCAATATTTATTTTTATGTGTTTTTCAATACAATTTTAACACACATTTATTATATCTCTTATTAACAGCTTACATTTATTTACATTCACGTGCACATATATATTTTACTATTCTAAAATCAAAAATAGTTTTAAGATTATTTTTCTTCTTTAATTTAAATGAAGAGATTTATATATTTTTTTAAAGTTTTTAAATTGTATTTCAACTAATAATAATAAACTCTTTACTTCCTTTTTATAAAACCTTTAGTTAAACTTTTCTAACCAATACTCCCCTCCCCTCTTTTAATGAATCAATTTTAACTTTTATTTCAAAACTAATGATAGAAAACTATTTGACTCTTATCTTTTCGAAAACAAACTGTAATACACTCTTCAACATTTAAATACGTTTTTCTTTTACAAAAGATTATTTTAATATATATATATTTTAGAACAAAATTATTTTATATACATGTGCCAATTTGGCCTTGGCACAATATATATATATATATATATATATATATATATATATATATATATGTATATATATATATATATATATATATATATATATATAATTTCTTCACTCAATATTAAACCAAAATACAGTGAATAATTTATTAATATACTTTATTTATACATTAGAAAAAGTACTACCAAACATATTGTGTTATTGAAGAGTGTTCAAAATTTAATTTCTGATAGAAATGTGGGTACTTTGTCTTTTGTATTCCTTGATCATAATATAATGTGTAATTATGGATTTAATTTTGATTTTAATTATGTTAAAATTATGGGGATTGAAAAAAATCATAATAAATGTAAAATTAGGGAAGTTTTATTGATTAATAAATTTAAACATTTAATTAATAGACAAGCAGCAAATGTTAAGATTAGAGAATTATGGGAATGATAAGATTAGTGAATTGTGGAGAATATGTTTATATGATATATTATTGTTATGAGTTTCCACAGACTACTGAGCTAGCTCCAATAAAGTATATTTAAAAGATTTATTTGATGTATTTTGGATTAATAATGTGTGAAGAAATTATATTTTTATAATAACATTTAATATCTATCTATCTATCTATCTATCTATCTATCTATCTATCTATCTATCTATCTATCTTTCTATCTATCTATCTATCTATCTATCTGTCTGTCTGTCTGTCTGTCTGTCTGTCTGTCTGTCTGTCTATCTATCTATCTATCTATCTATCTATCTATCTATCTATCTATCTATCTATCTATCTATCTATCTATCTATCTATCTATCTATCTATCTATCTATCTATCTATCTATCTATCTATCTATCTATCTATCTATCTATCTATCTATCTATCTATCTATCTATCTATCTATCTATCTATCTTTTCTAACATAGCCCACGTTTCATCCTGCTTTTTTGTCACATGTATATATATATTTCTGAGAAGCATCTATTAAGGTTATAAATATTAATTTGAAATAAAAAAATCTTGAATATTTTGATATTAATGGCTCTAGATACGACTTAGTCGTATCTTGAACATTTTCAAGTCAATCATAGTTATAACTTTGTGAATCACAAGACTGGGGTTCACACACAAAACATTGAACGTTTGTGGGGATCTGCTAAATGGAGAAATAAAAAGCAGCGAGGAACATCAAAACAACATATTCTTATCTAGCAGAATTCATGTGGAGTAGACTACACAGAGATGACAATACCTTCTTTTCAATACTGAATGACATAAAAAACCATTTTTCCTCCAAACTAAAAACTATCGCATCTAAGTGCTGAAATTAACACATATTTTTTATTGATTAAGTAAATGAATTAAAACGTTGTCTCTTTTCATACTGTTGTTATTCTTTTGTCTGGAAAGTGCTGCAATATACCCAATAACTTTATGACTTACTAATTGAATCAATTTGTTGACAGTTATTTTTTTATTTAATAATTAAATGAATACGTTTACCACTTTGTTATAATATACTCTTGTTTCCTTTTTATCTATCATATGGCTGAAATTTTTAGTTTTTATTTCAATTAATATTACAAGTAAGTTGTTTAATTTTTTTTATTACTGTTGTTACCCTTTCCTTTACCTTGCTTTGAGATCAAAAACGTTTTTATTCCTGTTTAGAAAAAAAAAATCAAACTGTTCCAATTTAAAATGTTAACTTTGTTAATTTGATTAGAATTTTATTTTTCTTTGGTAACTGAATTAAAATTGTTGTTAATACTGTTTTTTTTTTTATTTTTTATTACTTTTATTTGCTCAAAGTGCTTTAATTTACAATTATTTCTACTGTATATAAATCATCTGTTCAGAATTGTGCAATTTAGTTATTTATTTAATTCCTAATTGAAATAATGCGTTGATTATGTTATTATCTTTGCTATTTTTTTCTTAAAGTGGTGTTCCAGTATGTAATCCTGTTTAAAAAAACCATCTGATCAAAGTGCTGAAATTTACAATCCTTTTTCTAATTACTATGTTCCAGTCTATAAAACCTGTTTTCAAAGCTCCGCAATTTATAATCATTTATATAATTATTAATTTAGTTTATACGTTGATTTTGGTCTTACTGTTGTTTCTTTTTATTTCCCTTGATATGAAACACGTTTTTAATCCTGTTTATAAACCATCTGATCGAAGTGCTGAAATATACAGTCCTTTTTCTAATTACTAATGGAATCAATATTACTGTTCTTTCCTTCATTTTACTTGCCTTTATATATAAAAAAAGTTTTTAATACTGATTATAAAACATCTCATTGAAGTGTGGTAATTTCCATTAATTTCTCCTGTCGAAAAACCAACAGATCATACTGCTGAAATTTACAGTACTTATTCTACATTTTTCGAAGTCAATTAATACGTTGAATTTTCTGCTCACAGAGCTGTAGGAATTTACAGTCTTTTTGAAACTTTACTAATTGAATACCCATAAATATATTGACTTTGTTATTAACGCTATTTCCTTTTTTATTTTTTTGGACGTCTGACCTTTTTTTAAAAAAAGCCATTTACTTAGTCCAAAAGTTATATTGCTTGGTAAAAATTCATTTACATAACTACTGCGCAATCACGTGCTCTACAAACATTAATGAGAAGGATGAAGGCGGGGAGGGACTGATAAAAGGCATTTCATATTCAAGAATTCCATTGCACATATAAGTTTTCAACTTCAACACCCTATTTCAGACAGTAAGTAGTTTCAATATGTATGTTTAATATTTTGTAATATGATTTTTAAAATTATTTCTCAATTTATTATTATTATTTTTGTTTGAAAATAAATCGATTGCATTTAGTGTAAAAGTGTCGTCTGCGTAAGAATATATTTCATAGAATTTTTTTTTTTTTAAATTTTAGAAAAAAAATATTTTCTTGTGTTAATTGCGTGCAGAATAATGGATCACTTATCGATTGATTTTTACAATTTAGGTTATAAATTAAATAAATAGTTATTTAATTTCTTATTTATGTCCGTCTACATTACATATATTAACGTATTATTAGATAATATTTATTTTTGTGTATTTTTCGAGAACTTTTGGGTATTATTCCTGCAACCAAGGAAAGAATGGAGGACTTTTCACATTCGTGTCAAATTATTGTTAACTTTTCAATATTTGTTGTAGCCAAAATAACCATAAAAATAATAACATTAAAAAGTTAGCAGTGTATTGATACAATGTGAAAAGTCCTCTTATCTTTCCTTGGTTGCAGGAATAATACCCTAGTACCCTATTAGTAAATAAAACAGTATTAATATGATTTATTTATTCTTTCAAATGTGACTTAGCAAAAAAGGTTAATTGCTCTATTTAAAATAGTTTTGGCTACAGAAACTATCTGAATCGGGTGATGTTGAGAATGGAAATGTTCCAATAACGAAAATCATGTTTATTTGCGAATTTATTATGGTTTTAGATTTATTTTTAGTACAAGTTGATTGGACACACATGCTGCTTGCTGACACTGTAGCTCTGCAAAAACTATAAAATATGAACATTCCATGGCCATATTTTTTTGGGATTTACTTTGTATTTTTCTTATAAAAAAATAAACACAGAATTTGTACTTTTTAAAGATTTTTTTTTATTATTATTAACATCAACAAATTTACAAAAAAAAACATCAAACACAGTATTTGTAACTATTAAAGGTCTTTTTTATTAACATCAACATATTTTTATTTATATATATATATTGTTTTTTTTTTTAAATAAAATCAACAAATTTAAAACTTATTATGCTTTCCTTTTTTGGTATAAAAAAAAAAACAAATTAAAAAAACGAGTAAGAATAATATTTACTACTTTTAAAATGCTATTTTGTAAAAAAAATAACATCAAATTTTAAATGTATTATAAATACCTTTTATTATATTAACAACTTAAAACATTTGTAGAAATAACTTTGGTTATTAACATCAGCAAAGTAAATAATTATAAATCCCTATTGTTGGTTCATGTGCCATGTCAAAAACATCTTTGAATGTATGGCCGGAAAAAATAATTTCATCCTTGTGGAGACATCCCCATATAAATTCTGCCAGGTAGTTTGTCAAAAATTATCTGTCAGTTCAACATTATTTGTGATTTTTCCACATTACCAGGCCCCAAAGTTGCTCATTGTTTTGCATATGAGCACCTGTGATAGAGTCCACAAAATTGTAAGTGATCTTGACTGTCAAGTGGTGGAATCCTGTAGCCTCAAGATCAATAGTCTTGTAACCCTTCCAACAGTCTGAGAATATGGTTGATCTGGACTTGACATGGTCTTTTAAGGCTTGCAAAAGGTTGGATGCAGATCTTCAAGGAACACATAATTAATAACATTTGCCTGTCTTATGAAAATATCCCCCAATAGTCCACTGTTGAGGTTGTAGTCTTTCCTGGTGGTCCTTCTCTGTCTAAAGAAAGTTGCATCAAACTCAACTGTCAATTGGGGCCCACCATTTTTACAGCATGTTTGAGATGACAAACTCTCAGGGCACAGGTCACAAAGACTGCTACTCCAAAGCGGATCTCCAGTTCTGTCTGGATGGCTTCAACAGTGAGCTGTTCATGGTTCCAGTAATATATCAGACATATAACTTGAACAAATGGTATTCTGGACCCATCAAACCAAGTTAGCTTTGTAGTTGAATCCATTACTTTACACAAATGGGATGAAATTCAAAATTGACTTGTATACTTTCTGATAAAAAGTTTCATGGATTCTTCACATCCCCATATCATTGAATCTAAAAGCATATTCTTCACCTGCAAAAATGCCACAGCATCTACTTCTGTTGCCAGAAAATGCAAGAATCATATGAGCTCTGTGTTTTCCTGTGCCATTTTGTTTGACTCATGGAGGATATCAAGAATATGTTATTTGATGCAATACCTACTTCCAAGTATGTTCAGATAGTCTTGCATTGGTGGTCAAGAGGTCAGTGTGACTGCCTTGCAGACAGTTGCCCAGGTTCGTGTCCCAGCTGATGCTATGACACTTAAAAAATTATGTTCAGATATACCCTTAGACAATGTTTTGTACCTTCAAACTTGACTACAGAAATGTGTAAACCCTCCAATAATTATTGGTTAGTCAATTCGCAGGATTTCAATTAAAAAATATATTTTTTTACAAATATTTTTTTAGATACTTTAATGATACACACAATCAGACAACACTATAAAATATTGTGATGTGTGCAAATTGGCAAAAATAATTTAGTGTGATATGACAATGTAGCATGCAATGCATAGTACAATAGAACTGTTGTATACATGTAACACACAACCATGAAAATACTGCCAGCTGTGTAAATGTCATTTTTATGTGTTTTAGCACATAAATCAAGCCATAAAAGGGTATCTGTGTCTAGTCAACCAGTACCATTGTTAAAAATAATTTACACTATATTTATTAGATATCAAGAAATATAAATTATTAATTACTTATCTTGATTTGAAATACTTTGTTTTAAAAAATATTTATGTTGTATCTGCAGTGAATTTAAGCATGACCTGAAGCTAATGTAAAGCTTAGTTTCAACACCAGCAAATTATTTATACTTATGAATAAGAAAATATTGCAATTTTGCAATAAATATTTAAAAAATTTAAACTTTTAAAGCATAAATTATTAGATGTAAGAGAAACAAATAATTATGCATTTGGATGTTTAAAAATAATAAGAGTTAAGGAATATTTCATTGATTTTATAAACTGAAAGTAATTTTTCTAGACACAATGACATCTAAAGTGTCTGCTTTGTTTATGATCTCATTTTTTTAATATTAACAGTAACATAATGTGGAACATTTAACATGTACTCTAGTAGTAAGCAAAAATATCTATCAAATGAAGTCAAATATATTATTTTCAGGTAAGTAATAATCATGTAATCATATATTTTATGTTGATTTGTGAGACAAAGGAAAACATCATAAAATACGGAAATGTGAGTGCATGTAAGAAAGGTTAAATTTAACCCCTTAATCATAGCAATTCAATGCAGTTTTCAGAGACACCCATCTCCGATTTTTTTTAAAGCAAAACAGTCTACTCCAAATTTCTGATCTCATTGGGTTACTATTTGTAAACTCATTCTTGAAATTAAATGTGAATATTTTAATGTTAATATTTATTTTTTACATTATAATTAAAATCTATACAAATTGTACATTATAGAATCTCTTTATATATATATATATATATATATATATATATATATATAAATATATATATCCAATTATATATATATATATATATATATATATATATAATTGGATAAATGTTTATATAAATCAAATATATTGTTTGTTTTTCTTTCATTTATATTCCTCTTGACTTTGAATAAGAATTATCTAGTCAGAAAGTGTGTTAACATTTGAATTTATACTTACTATTAATAATGGCCTAAATAATACAAATGTGGTTACTACAGCTTCAAAATTTGTAAACTTGGAAAACACTATTTAATTTTGTCTTTATAAAGCCAAAAAAAATTCATATGAAGAGGTAAATACAAAAGCATAGAAACATATACTAATTATTTTTGCCATAAAAATCTATAAGTGAGAGACTACCATATCAAATTACATATTTATAATTCAAATTTTGGGTAATACAGTTATTATACTAGTTATATTACAAGTTTTGTAAGAAATCTATGAAAAAAGTGAGATGTGTTCCATTTTAAATGCTATGACCTCAACTATTCTAGATCTTATTACTAAAAAACTGATTGTAATTTGAAAAAATAAGGCATAAAATGGAATGACATATGCACATATTTATACCCTATATAACTGCAAGTAGATTGTCTATAATCAATCTGTATCCTGCTCATCCCTATTATGTATGTGTAAATGAGCATATTAAGTTTTTATATGTGAGGAGTGAGAATGACTTAAAGTCAACATAGGTATGACAATATACCAGTATGTAATTTTAATAAAAATATATTTTTAAATAATTATAATGACAATATATTTTTGATTTTAATATTTTTGTTAAAATATTTCCAAGAAGCTGAATAAATAAATTATTTTAATTTTAAGTAAAACATTATTTGAATTTTGTCAGTTTTGAAATATTTATTACATTTTTTGTTTGTTTAATTTTAAAATAACAATTTAAATAATGTTCTGATAAATGATTTTCAAGTTATTGACCAATGAGAGTTAAACAATTGGTTTCCACTTCATGTAGCAAAAAGTGAATTAAATCATTGTATAAAACTTATAAAATTTATCAAATTATGTAAATATTTTATTTTATATAATAATTATATAAGTTCTTAAACCGAAGGAAATTAATATAAAATACTTAAATGAAGTTTAACAAGATCATAAAGTTATCTAAAGAAGTGTCTTTGTCAGTAACACAAGTTATAATTTGGTAAGTCAATCTACAATTTTAAACTGCTAATAAGGATAAAACTACCAATATATATTGTTATTATAAATGGAAAATTTTGAAAGGATAAAAGTACATTGTTACAAGTAATTAAAATTTGGGCAATCATTTACATAAGAATTTTTTCTCATTTTATCTCTAATTTATTGAACAACATAAGAACTATTTTGACTATCAAAAGGAACCAAACTAAGATAAGAATAATTAGATTTATGAATTCAGGAAGAAAAGGTTTAAAGCTTTAGTAGAAGGTACAAGTGAGATGAAAAATTGATAAAAATAATTAGTGCTATCAATCCAAATAACTTATACTGTTCAAATTAAACATATAATATTATTATTTAGTGATGGACATTTGTAGTATTTTATAAAGCCAACATTAATTTTAGTTAAACAAATAGGATAATAAATGTTTATCATTAATTAATATATAAAAGTATATAGTCAAGACTAGTCTTCTATTTAACCATTATTGTTTTTATTGAAGTAAGAAATGATAATGGAGAAGAATTCACAAAGATGTGATAATAAGCTTAAGTCTGTTAAATAAATTTAAAAATATATTATGAGAGACGTACTTTCAAGAAATTCTTATAAAAAACATAAGGATGAAAAAGAAGGATTGAAGTGAAAATTTATTAATCAATCTTTCTAATAATTAACATTTAAATATATGTTTGACTAGGGTGTTTAATTACCGATTTCATTAACGTTTGTATTAGCTATGAATAGAAAAAAAATATAGCACACAAATATAAAAAAATTGTCTCAAGAAGCTACTCATAATGAAATATGTCAGTTTATTTTGATAGTGATTATTTTTAAAATGTTGGGTAGAAGATCCATGGAACCGCTAATTAACATAATAATTTATAGTAATAGTTTGCAAGAAAAGATTAAATATCATATTGAAGTATATGGGAAGGAATAGTTCTGAAGAAGAAAAATAAAAAATAAACAATGATTTATTTGGGGTATTGTTTTAAACAATTGTCAACATTATATTAATTGTTATGTTTAATAATCATTAGTTAAATTAAATGATTATATTTATTAAGTATAATATTTTAATGTTTGTTTTAAATTAATAACTTTAAAGTTATTCATTGTTTAAGAATCTAGTAATAAGCATAAAAAAAGAGAAGGTTGAAAATGGGATAAAACTACTTTGAGGTTTTATTGTAAGGCAACAGAATTGAATTATTATATATTTTAATGTATGAAATAATTAATAATCAATTTTCAGGCATTATGAGGAACCGAGAGACGGTACTTATAATAATATAAAAAAAAATATGATAATAAAATTTTAAAAGCAATATGAAAGGATTATATATGAATAATAACAGTGGTTAATGAAAAAGTTTTGAACTCGGTTTTAATGTAATAAAGTAAGGTAATACATTGGCTAATTTCCCATACTGCTCTATGGCACTGTTGCTAGTGAAAAACAACTAGATATAACATTACTGGGCTGTTTTTTCAATTTTGTTGATTTATATTTTATTTTTTTGGATTTGTTTGATTTTGATTTTTTTATTGTTGGTTGTTATTATTATTTTTTTTTGTAACCGTTTTGATGTATATTTCTTAAAAATAAAAAAAAAAATCGTTTCTTTTTTTTTTTTGCTTTTTAAAATATTCTGTCTTTTTATTATTTATTTTTATTTTTTATTTAAAAAAAAAAAAAAAACAAACATTTCTTTTTGTCCAGTCTCTTTTTTTTAAAGAAACTTTTTTTTATATATAACCAAATCTTTTTTATTGTTTTTAAAGAATTGTTTTTTTTGGTTTATCGAGCAACAAGACTTTGTTGACAGACCTCTCTAAGACCTGTCATCATATTACTTATGGCATTTTGACACCTTTCCAACTCAGCTGTAATATGCTTCACTGAAAGCTGATCCCAGCTTCAATAATAAATTAGCCATACCGCTTGGAAAATATCAATTCACAGGCAACCCTCAAAGCCGTCCCATGAGTGAATGGAACACCTTCATCGCCATTGATGTGACTGACATTCCATTTCAGATGTTTGACAATGCCTTAATTTTATTAAACCACCACAATGACATATTTTTTGGGTGGGTAAAATATATTTATTTTTTTTGGATTGAAGGAAGGCCAGTGCATCTGCTTCTGTAGCAGGTAAATCTCAAAACTACAACACCAAATGGTCTTCTGCCATTGAACTGTTTTTATCTCAAAAAAGTTTTGGAAAGTGTGTGACTTGATCATGAACTTTGCTGAATCATGATTTACACTGCTCATTTAGTGAATTCTGACCCCTGACACTGAAAGTAGGGGTGTTTGAGAATTTGTTACAATTTTTACGAACTCACATCAATTACAATACATTGAAGCCAAAAAAATCTGTTCTAATATACTTTTCATCATTACAATTACAGAAACCTTCATATCATATGCTGTACATTAGTCAATAGTAATGTCTATAGAGAATGTTGTATACTCATCGCTAATAATGTTGAACATGCTAGATATGTTGGGGTAGGGGTGCACTTCAACATCTTAGTGTTTGAACAGTTTACAGGCATAAGATTTATGAGTGGCCTTGTAAACAGCATATTTATGTGCTTTAGTGTAGAAACAGCACCATCGGGTGGTGTTGTTCAATAGATGATTATATTACCTAAAGTAAACATTGACGGTTATCAAATGATATACTTTATTTTGTAACACATCATCCTTACATTTGTAAGATAAAAAATAATGGAAATAAAATATTATAATATTATTGTGCTTGTATATATTAAAATGTATGTTTAGCAATACCATTATAGAGTTAGGTAACTTCTCATTCCAGGATATGATTAATATGTTTAAGTTATAACTTCCTGAAGATCTGATGGAAGTAACATAATGTAGGGTTGAGACATAATGACTTAAGGAATTTTCTTAAAATAGATATATTAAGATCCATAAGGGCTTACTGTGAAAGCATGGATAGTAAGATATTATCTTTAAAAGAAAACGACTACTTTCTATGAGAGAACATCTTATTAAAATAAAAGGAAGTCCCTCATTTCATATTTATAGAATTTTACTGTATTAAAATCAGTTTCTTATCGACAAAATTTTTAAATAGTAACGAAAAATAAGATATGTATCAATTATAGTTGGTTGTAATTTAAGATAGTGTATAATATCTTATCTAGGGTGTAGAAAGTTGTTTGATATGAAATTGAAGTAAATCCAAAACAAATGTTATAATACTTAAATATTTTTTGAATTGTTACCATAGTGAAAGAAAATGATATCAATAATGAAAACAAAATAAAAGAATGAATGAATGAAATGAAAGATTATAAAGGGGTGTTTAATATTGGTTTCATTACTTATTATAATCTTGTGAATTTTATATTATAAAAATAAATAGCATAACTTTAAAGTTTAAAAATTATTATTAATAGAATTCACATGTATACAAAAATATTAAAATTTCTGAAAGAATTGTAATGTATGGAAGGCTAATAAAAGAATAATATGTTGTGTATTCAATAAAAAGAATTGAAAAAAAAATAATACATATTCAGAACTGATAACCATTCTATTAAAATCTTAGCAAGAGAGAAATATAATATATGTCAGCAATAACCAATTTGAAATGTGGATAATAAAATAAATGTTGATGTAATTGAAAAGTTTAATTTCTAAGTAGAATATGTAAGTAAAGTAATGTTCTCATTAAGGTAAATAAGTGTCCAAAGATGTTAACAATATTATATGTGTTTATATTTTTTATGATCTATAATAGTTAAAAGTTTGTTATTAATTATTCTTTGTTAAAATAAACTCATATTTTGATATAAATGTAGACTAATGGATTTGTGTCTACTCCCAATTAGTTTCCTCACACTGTTGTACCCAAGTACATATATTATGGAGAATATTGTAAAGACCAAAACTTAATAAATTAATTGTTTATTAAATTAAAGTATAGCTACTTACATGATATTATTAAAGAACAAATATTTTTAACATGAAAAAAGTTATATCTTTAAAGTCATATTAAATTTGTTGTAAAATTAATTTGAATTCATTTTTAAAAATAAATTTAAGATAGTATATGAGGTTATAAGAGAGATTCGTATGGCAATACCTCAGACAGATTACATTTTAAGTTAAGAGGAAATTTAAAACAGTGTAAGTTGATTAATTAATTTTCTAAAGTTATTAAAATGGGGGAAGTTATTTTAATTAATCTATATTATTCTGATGATTCTAAAAGTGGTTCATTTTTATAATTAGTGTTTCTAATTTATAAATAAAGTGATTGTTGGAAAATATGGTTGTAATAATAATTTGGAATTTGGTATATTATCAACCTTTACCCCAATTAGTGATAGAAATTGGTCCTCTAAAACTCATAGTTAAGCAAGAATATTGTATACAGAATACATATTTATAATGGGGGTCTATGGGGAAAAAATGGTTGGTTCAAGTTGACGTAAAATATCCACATTGGTTTCCAAGCTCAAAGATTTTCTTGATTTTTTCATGGGAAAAATAAATGTTTTATATCACTAGGGAAAAAAATGCATATTTTCCCCATTTAAAAAGCACAGTACAGCAAAAACAAAAAGAAAGTGAAACTAAATTTGAATTTAAGAGTTTTTATATTCTTCCAACGAAGGTTTTATCTTATTGAAAAAAAATCCATACTGAATTGTATTTTTTACAATTTGTATTATAGTACATATTACTGTACATTTATGTTTATTACTTATGTGAAATTATTCAAATTAAAACCAATGTTTAATTATACTTTATTTAATTAAACATAAAGACTTATTACTGTACTCCAGAGTAACAAAAGGCTTAATGCGTATTGTAAATCAGTCAATTTTAGAAAAATAAAAAAAATCAATTTATTTTAAAAGAAAGAAAAAACCTGTTCTATTTTTTAAAACATAAGCTAAATTTATTTTTGTTACTGTATATTTTTAATAATATAATAATGCCTCCCTCTCTCCATTCATGTAGAAAGATTATTTATTAACACTTATTTTAAATGCAATCTGTTTTTATTTTTAAACTTTTTGTTAAATGTTTTTCTTTTGATTTGAAACCACTTGAGTGTACATAATTAAAACATGCACACAAACACAAAAAATTCAATATTAACATCTAATGTTCGAAAGTGTATTGGTAAAGTTAGGTGTGGCTATTATTAAGATAGTTGGATCTTAGTAAAATTCAATTTATTATTCAATTATCTTAAATGGATTACTTGTTATTTTGTTCTAAAAAATAGTTGATGACCTTGAGATGTACATAAGGTAGGGATATTTATTCTACTATATTTTATAATACATTGGATTTCATTATTTTTTTTATGTAATTGATTAGATAATCAATCTAAATAAAGATTATTTGTAATGAAAGATTATGTTAGTCATTGGGTATTGTGGATATTTTCCGACAGAATATACCAAAATAATGGTTGAAAGTTTATACAATAGCTATACTATTGAGAGGTATATTTTAAATGCTTTCTCAATGTTAAAACGACTCTAATGCAACTGCATCTTAAATCTACCTCATATATTATGTAATAGATATTTATAGTCAATTGTTGTGTTTAATAAATTAGTGTTTTATATAATTTATGGTTTATACCTGAGCTAGGTTAAAAATAGGATTGAGCCGTATAGTAGATACGTGGACAGTCCATTGTGGACAAGTTACAATATATATAATTCATTCACCCAATATTAATCCAAAATACAGTAAATAATTTTTAAATATACTTTATTTATATACCTGTATTTTTATATTTGACTATTTCCATCATCTAATATGTATGTTGAATGTCTTTATGAAAGTTTAATTTTATTTAAATATTCCAAATATATTCAACTTATAGTAATATCACAGCAAACTGGTTAGTATATGCACAATGTTGCAAGAAGTATTTTTGTCCCCTCTTCTTCAGATGTTGCTGGCCTGACCAGTGACAGTACTAGCATGGGACTTGAACTTGGGTTCTTACATTCTTGATTATTGAATTTTAATGTAACACTATCTCTCAAAATGCTGTGCATATACTACCATATTTGCTGTGATATTACTAACAGTTAGTGCATATACTAACCTATTTGTTGTGATATTACTAACAGTTGATTACATTTGGAATATTTAAATAAAATTAAACTTTTCTAAAGACATTCAACACACATATTAGATGATAAAAATAATATGATATAAAAAATACAGTTAGGACACCATCATCACAAATCTTTAGAAAAACATTTATTTATACTGTATATACTTTAAATATACTTTATTTATAGATTAGAAAAAAACTAAGGAACATATTTTGTTATTGAAGCGTGTTCAAAATTAAGTTTCTGATAAAAATGTGCATACTTCATCTTCTGTATTCTTTGCTCATAATAGAATTTGTAATTATGCATTTAATTTTGATTTTAATAGTGTTAAAATTATGGGGATTGAAAAAAAAAACAATAATAATAGTAAAATTAGGAAAGCTTTATTGATTAATAAATTTAAACAACATTTGATTAATATACAAGCAGTGAATGTTAAAATTAGTGAATTGTGGGAATGATAAAATTAGTGAATTGTAGTGGAAATGTTTATATGATGTATTATTGTGAGGTCATTTTTGAATTTTGAATAGTTGACAACGATTACTGAGCTACTTCTAAATAAAGTATATTTAAAAGATTTATTGTATTTTGGATTAATATTGTGTGAAGGAATTATATATATATATATATATATATTTATAATATTATTAAAATCAATATATATATATATATATATTGTACCTAAGTGAATTTTCACTTGGTTTCAATAGGTGCCCAAGGTTATCTTAGCTTAAACTTTTGTTTGAAATTTTGGATTTTTAAAAAAGATAATGATAAAAATGGAAATTAACTTAGTTAATGAATAAAATAGGATAATCTTATGTACTATTGTAATAATTATTAAATATTTATGGAATTATGTCTAAATATTTCAATAGTATATGTGAGTTAGTTTGATAATGGATGTTAGACAATAATTTGAATTAAAGGAAATATCAGAAATAGGTGTGATTTGATAAATAATATTAAATATATTTTAAAGTAACTATTGTGTAATTCATTTAAATGTCTAAATTATAATAATTAGATATTGTAAATAAATTGAGATGAATAGTATTAAATAATAAGTTTAAAAATAATCTGTTAATTTTTATTAAAATAGGAGAATAATACTTATTAGATGTAATTTAGATTAGCATTTCACTTATAAAATTATTTTGACTTAAATATTCATTAATATTTTTATTTTTGTAGTTTTTTAAATTACTTTTAAAGAATTAGTGTGAGGTCAACTGTATGTGAGAATATGTATGTGCATGCAAAAAAGCCATGTAAACATAGGAATAAAAAATATTTAATTCCAATATTGATTAAAAAAACAACAACAACAAATGAATGGATAAAGTTATTAAAGTTAAATATTTAAAAGTTTAATAAGAAGAGATAGCTTTGAATTTTATATTTATAGCTATTGTGTTTTATAAAATATTATTTAAGAATATTACATAATCTTTGTTAATGATGAACTTTTGAATTTGCAGCTGTGAGTCATGTGTTGTGGTATAATTAGATCAATTACATCAGTTAATCGATTTCACAGCTGAACTTTCAAGAATGTTAAATTTAAAAAAAAAATGATTTCATGTGTTTAAGCCAATTGTTATAAAAAAGTGGAAGTATTAGAGATTATCAGATATAAATATTAATACAGGATTTATTCAGGGGCTTGTCTTCTTTGTTTTCTAAATATGGCTGAATCCTGAAATTTTCTTTAATAAAAGTTGTACTTTTTTTTTAAACTTTATTATGTAAAAAGTAAAAGTATTTTTTTTAAAAAAAAACAACTATTTAAAATTGTCTTACAGTCATGGGCAGCTGAATTTAAAAAAATAATCATTTTCTGATATTCAAATTTCAATTGGAACATGAAATTATAGTAAAAAATGTTTGGAGGAAATTTAGCATCTCTTATCGCATGAGCGTTTTTTCTGCTTGTTTTTCTTTATTTGAAAGTAAAAGTAAAATTAAAGCATAAGTTATTAATTATATATATATATATATATATATATATATATATATATATATATATATATATATATATATATATATATATATATATATATATATATATATATATATATATATATATATATGGCTAAACATTCTGTGGCACTGAATTATTGTAGCTGTATGATATTTAGTATTTATCCTATTAAATTAAAAATATATCTGAGGAAGAAATTAAAAGACATTGATAATTTAAAAAAATAAACTTTATAATGAAAATGTGTCATCTTCCTTGTAAATTAGAATTGACTTTAAATTTGATATTTCTATATTAATACCTGATATCTACACTTAAATATGCTTATACCAGAATAATGCTTATCTCTAAAAATAAATTTTGAAAAGAAAATATATTACATTAAGTTAAAGAAGGATAAACTTTGCTTGCTAAGCATTTTATAATTGAATATAGACTTTTCCTAGTACCCCACTTTAAAATTTGTTGTATATGAGATAGTAATTATCTTATTCTGGAAAGTATTGGACAAAATATTTTAAGCTACATTTAATTAAGGGTGAACTTACAAATAATGATTAATTAAAAAGTTACTACTTATGCCAGGACCTGAAATGGAAATAATTTGTTTAAGCTAAATGCAAACAAATGAAAATATGTATTTTAAAATAATAATTCTTGTTGATGCCCAGCAGTAGGAAAACGAAGTAATTTAGGAACAAATTTTCAAAATAATCTACACATATTAATAATGAACTCATATTTGTCAAATACATGGTAAATTGTTATATTTGCCATTACTTCTAAGTAACTTTGTGACAGTTAATCTTAGTTCATAAACCAAAGAACATTTCTAATTATAAAAGAAGTCCACTCTTGTCCTTAAAATAGTAAAAGAAAATTTGTTTAAAATAAAGCGCATATTGAAATACTATATATATATATATATATATATATATATATATATATATATATATATATATATATATATACTGTATTTTGATATATATATATATATATATATATATCAAAATACAGTACAATTTATATAAATTATATTCTTTTAGAAGTACTTTCGACTATACACTTTGTAGTCTTTATCAACTATATAATGTTGAATAATCAAAACGGGACAACCCTTAACAATACCCATAGTTCAATTCAGATTTCCCACAATTCTGTTATCTTAATATTTGATGACTGGCGATTCATTAACATTTGACGATTTCTTGAAATCAACATAGCCTCTTTTATTTTACATTTATTATGACAACGTTCAATTTGAATAATTTTCATATTTTTATAATCAAATTTAATTCCATATTGACAAGATTTATTATGATCAAATATAACAGATGATGAAGGTTTATTTACATCTGTTCCATATTGATTCTCTTTTTGAATTCTATTATATAAAAGCATATGTTCTTTTATTCTCTTCTCAAATGTACACTTAGATTCACCAATGTATTGTACACCGCATCCACATATCAATCTATATATAATAGAATTTTGATTAAATTTTGAATTTTAGAATTATTAAGCAATCTATTTATGTTATTTGTAGAGAAAAAAGCAATATGACACAAACCATTATAAATTTTCCTAATAAACTTGACCTGCTCATCTGATATAAATGGCATTGAAATCCATTTCATTTTGATATTTTTATTTTTAATTTTATTATAGTGTTGATTTCTTTTAAATCCTTTAATAATATTAGCAATAGCATTTTTATAATAACCAATTTTTAACAAGTCATTAACAAATAAATGTACATTTTTAATTTTATCACTAGAATATTTGCATAATTTTTCATTTCGAAATAAGAATGATTTCAATCCAGACAGCTTATGACACATAGGTACATGTGATTCATATGGAATAAAATTGAAACTAGAGCTTTTATTCCTTATGAATCACATGTACCTATGTGTCATAAGCTGTCTGGATTGAAATCATTCTTATTTCAAAATGAAAAATTATGCAAATATTCTAGTGATAAAATTAAAAATGTACATTTATTTGTTAATGACTTGTTAAAAATTGGTTATTATAAAAATGCTATTGCTAATATTATTAAAGGATTTAAAAGAAATCAACACTATAATAAAATTAAAAATAAAAATATCAAAATGAAATGGATTTCAATGCCATTTATATCAGATGAGCAGGTCAAGTTTATTAGGACAATTTATAATGGTTTGTGTCATATTGCTTTTTTCTCTACAAATAACATAAATAGATTGCTTAATAATTCTAAAATTCAAAATTCAAAGTTTAATCAAAATTCTATTATATATAGATTGATATGTGGATGCGGCGTACAATACATTGGTGAATCTAAGTGTACATTTGAGAAGAGAATAAAAGAACATATGCTTTTATATAATAGAATTCAAAAAGAGAATCAATATGGAACAGATGTAAATAAACCTTCATCATCTGTTATATTTGATCATAATAAATCTTGTCAATATGGATTTAAATTTGATTATAAAAATATGAAAATTATTCAAATTGAACGTTGTCATAATAAACGTAAAATAAAAGAGTCTATGTTGATTTCAAGAAATCGTCAAATGTTAATGAATCGCTAGTCATCAAATGTTAAGATAACAGAATTGTAGGAAATCTAAATTGAACTATGGGTATTGTTAAGGGTTGTCTCATTTTGATTATTCAACGTTATATAGTTGATAAAGACTACAAAGTGTATAGTCTAAAGTACTTCTAAAAGAATATAATTTATATAAATTGTACTGTATTTTGATATATATATATTGATTTGTATATTACATATATTGTGAAATGAATACAGATATCAAACTTTATTTATTATATATATATATATAAGCTGTATTTAAAAAAAAAAAATGTTTGCCTAAAAAAGAATGATGAAATTGAAAAAAAGCTATATATTATATGCATTTGAACCTGGGATTCTACAAAAATGTACTCAGCTGAAGAATTTATTTTTGTAATGCCGGCCTATTTTATTATTTACTATTTAAAATTTACTTTAAAGAAAGAAAGTGAAAGTATTTATTTAAAGAACTATTGAACATTTTTGTTTTGGAAATCATTGCCATGTTTATAAATATTTTGACTGAAGCTTCAAATTTGGATAGATAAATTAGCGTAAATAAATCATCTACATATTTTAAATGGAAAAACCATTATGGAGCTGAAATATGAACTTGAGTTACTGTATTATTATTATATTTTATTGTCTGTTTCATTGTTTTTTTTTAAAAAAATGAAACCACAAAAATATTTATGCTATATATTTTCTGTAACACTTTTTGCGTAAATATACCAGGTAAACTAGGGTTATAATTTTAAATCTTAATAGGTTATTAGAATGAGCAAATATTTTGCCATCCTCAAGTAAAGTTTATTTTATTTATTAAGCATTTTACTTGTTAGTTTCTATTTGATAATTTCATTTTTAGACAATTAAATATCACAGTCTTAGTTTATTATAAATGGGATGTTTCATTCAGTTTGATTTTAAATCTACCAAAGAAGTTTTTTTGAGAGTTTCCATTCATTTGTTTTATGAGTGCTATATTAATAATAACTACAAATATTTTTTATATGCATTGAGAATTAATATTCTCACATTTAATTTGCAATCTTTTAAAATTCCACTAGTCATTATATTTTAGTATTGAATATTTTATTATGTGTGCATTGTGCCTTGCCTAGAATTTATATTCATTTAATTTTAAAGTATTTCTCATACTAGTCACTTGACACAGTGTGCTATGTTGGTTCAAACATTGAATATATGTTTTGTATTTTTAAACTTCTTAGGAATAACTTAGTTAATTCAGGTGAATTATATATCTTGCTATTTGTTAGTAATTGTTAGCCACATAGAATTAGGCTTACTAAATCATTTTGAGTATGCCTTATGGAGTAGATGAAGTCCTCGATCTTTATTGTATTGTATTTTAAGTGATGATGATCACATTTATAAGCATTGGAAATCCCATGAGTGAGGATCGTGTTTCGTGGTGCATCTTTCCTATTCCCAGGTGCACTGTAGACAAGGTCCTGGCTTCTTAGTTTTTGCTTAAAAGTTAGGTATTTTTGAAAGCCACCACATTCTTTTCCAGCTCTAAGGAGCCTATTATTTTTATATTTTAGCCTATTATTCATGATGACTTAATGCTAATTCCACCACAGTAGGTGATGTTGCATTTGTTTTAGCTTTGTGATGACAAGATATGTTTGTTTGAGAAACTTTGTTTTTTTTTCTGGTAGTGATAGCTATTTTAATGCTATAGGTATATCAATGTTTGAATTATATAGATATGATAGTTTTATCTTCCATAAGCTAACCAACAATGAGTTCTATTTATTTATTTTTAAAGTATGTTAAATTATGCACATGATATAAGTGGCAATTCACACATATTAATTATATTATTTTCATGCAAAGTTTCGCTGCTGGATTTGTAAGTCTGTTACATTTTTTTTTTAATTTTAAAACATTGAGGGTAATAGTTTCATGTGGACAAATTTTTTTTAAAAGTGTATAAATGATCTCTGATGAGTGAATGCCCCATGTATCTAAATGTAGTTTAATTTTAAAATTAGCTTAGTCTGATTTAAATACATCACTGGCTATAATATAAGTTATGTTAATATGTTAAAAAACACACTCTTTTTTTTTTGTTTTCTGTTATCTTAAATATATATAATATCTACAAAATTTAAACACTTTTACCAAACTTTTTTTTGACATACTCTTAATTTTTTTTTAAACTAAAATATTTTTTTTTAAAATAAATTCTGATATACAATATTAATTTTTTTTTGTTTTTTTATTTTTTTTTTTTTTGAAGATGTTTGCGCGAGAGAAAAGAGGAAGGGGGGATGTAAAAATAGATTAAATAAATAAATTTTGTTAAAGAGAATTTTGTTTATGTCAATATGCTTTTCTCAGTTAGAGTTTGTTAAGCTTAGTGTTTTAAAAATACATACATAGTTGTGTATTATTCTAATTGCTAGATAATACAATAATGTTATGAATTATGCTAATTAAAGGAATAATTGTGCTTATTAAATTCAGATATTGCAAGTAAAGTTTAAAGATTTTAAAATCTCTAATTGTTTAAAAGAGATTAAAATTTAGTATGGAATAGCTTTTGCTTGCTATTAAGTGTAATTATATTATTTTATTAGTTTATTTATTAGAATAAACAATGTAAAAGAGTTTTAAGAGGGATATTCAAAAACAGTAGCTAAAGAAGTTGTGTATTATTTTAAACCAAATAAAGTTTTCAAAAGTCAAAATGCTTGTAATAGGTTGGCAATACTTGCAGTCCATTTAAATTGTAAACACTTTTTTATTGTTCTCAATAAACCAATTTATTATTATTTCAAAAAGTTTTGTTTTGTTTGTTTTACTTTTATATAAAAATATTATTGTCTTTGGTTCCAAGTTCACAAAATCTTAAGTTTCCAAAGTTTATTAAATCTTCAATTCAAAAGTTCACAAATATATCATAAAGTTAATTAAATATATGTGTTACTAGTTTTAAAATTATAAAGCCATGTGGAAGTAAATGGTTCTTAGGTTGAATCACAATAACAGATAATTGCATTATATTAGATACTTAGTTAAATGCTTAGTTAAAAATTTATTTTTAAATTATCAGTATATCTTCTCAGACTAAAGACTATGCAATATGAGATTAAGAATATTAGTATTTCAGAAGAATATTTTTATTTATTATTATTTTAAAAGCTGCACACTATCTTATATTAACTTTGTCATTATCTTAAACTTTATATGTCTAAAGAATTTTAATCCATCTGCATTTGAGGTCTTGAATAGGTTGTCTGTGAGTATGGGAAAGGCATAAAGTTCCCTTGCCCTTTTCTTTGCTCAATAATGTCTTAGATAATAGTCCATTATTAATTTAAATTTGAATTGATTCATTAAATCTTTGAATTAATATTTATTTTGATTACTATTGTAAGATTTGACCATATGGTAGTTATTTATGGTCAGCCAAGATATCACTCTATGTTTTATTCATCCCAGCAATTATTTCTTAGATAACTTAAATTTTTATTTTGCACAAGAGTTTATTTTTTAGAAAGCCCTGAGGTTGTTTACTCTTGTTGCCTTATTAAATATAATTTAAGATAATTTTTCACAATCAGGGTATCATTTATTCTTATTCAGAGTGTGTGTGATCTGTTGGTAGGAATATTCTAATAACTATTAATTAATGATTTTAAATAATCTTTTGTATGGTTTAGTAGTAGATTATTAATATGCCATAATAGTTGTAGTTGTATTTGGTATCTATATGATTGTACATCTCTGAATCATCATCACTTTTCTTAATTTTTATTGTAATCCCACTGAGCTGGGTCGCTAAGAGTCTCTCATTTCATTTCTTTTCATAGCATTTTTCATCTCTCTTTCACATCTCTTTTATCATCTCATCTATGCCAAGTCATTTATTTCTTCTTTTCCTTCCATCTCTCTCAACCACATACAATTTCTATCTCATTTCATTCCTTTTCATCATTTCTTCTTTATCTCTTTCATTATCATCTTTCTCTGTAATTCCATTTCTATTTTTTTTATTTTTTCTACTTTTCTTTTCATTTCCCCCTATTTTCTCTCTCTTATTTTCGTTCTCTTTTCTTTTTTCTTTTATTTCCCCCCTTCTCCTCTTTTTTTGGCTACAATATATATATATATATATATATATATATATATATATGTAGATGTATATCCATCACTATATATATATATATATATATATATAGTGATGGATACCTACAACCCTCCATCAATAACCGACACACATCATAACACCCAAACAAATTCATGCCCATGATATTAATGCTATGTAGTAATTCATATAATCAAATAATGTTAAAATACATAAACTTGTATTAATTAATTATCACAATCTAATATTTAAAGCCAAATATAAATAAACGTTAAAACAAAAGATAAACCTAAACTTTCAATTGGATATTACGAGTAAGCTTAATCAAAAAATAAGTATATTAATTAATGTATAAATAAAGAAAATTCAATACTTCTTTTCTGACTCTTTCTTACTATTTCATTTTAACAAACCGCTTATGCAAATACATAAACAAAAATGACAACAATATCAAAATTAAAAAAAAAAAAGGAACAGAAACTTATTGTATTGATAGAAAGAAAATATAAAAAGCTATTTTTTTTTTGTTCAAATAGAAAAATCCGTCTTTTAAATGAGTAAATGAACAAATCCACCATTTCCTACATAAAAAACTTAAAAGAAAAAGTTGAAGGTTTATGTCAACCAGTTCAAATTAATGGACCTCCTAAAGAAATCTCTTTTTAGATTTGAGATAGCTAGTAAAAAAAATCCAATCTAAAACAACTTAGTAAAGAATTGGGAAAATAATAATCTACAAACAAAATAAAACATGAATCCCTAAAAAGGTAAAAAAAAACAAAAAATATTCATTCTTAGCTATAAATTTTGGAAGTTAAAACTTAACATGCAATAGTAGAAGAAATATTATCATTGTTCCAATTAATTTCATCTAAAAAGATTTGATATATTATTGACAAAACCAATTATGCATTACTAATTGCAGTCGGGAAGTGTTTTGGAAGAAAAGTCATCATCCACTGAGTTAGAAAATGTCAAAGTCAACATGGAATTGTCTTATCTCCATACATTTGGATTGATAAACAAGGGAATGATCTATCATAATTTTGTTTTTAGTCCTCACTTCAAAACTTCTGTTCGAAAGCTTCCGTTAGATATTGGAATTCTATGTTATGCATAAAGGGATTTCCATAGATTATACAGATAAGACAGCAAAACATTATCCACACGAATTGTGAAGGTTATCTATGAAGTTGACGTCATTAATAATTTATTATCCGTATGTTCAATGTAATAATATATTTTCATTTTAATATAGGACTGAACAGCATAAATTAAATTTATGAAGTTCATAATAAAGATAATGTCAGTACTACTACTACTAGATAATGTTTATATGGTATAATCTTGAATCTAAAGTAATCTGACCATTGCGAATGAAAAATAAGGTAACATGTTACGTAAGATATCTATGAACTATATATTTATATATGTACAATATACACAGATTCGTTGATTATTCATTTCAAAATTCATGTTAATTATTAATATCCTTTAAATATGTTTCTAGTTATTAAACTTATAAATCTCTTGACTGAAGTTAATTATAATATTAAAAGAATTTATTGTACTTTAAGTAAATTAACAAAAAAATTGAAAGAGAAGAATGTTAGTGATAAAAATATATGTTAATATTGTGCACATTTTCAAGCTATATTTATATATAATCATTAGAAACCAGTCAACATTTATACAAACCCAATATCAAACTGTTGTCAAGAAAATCTCTTTTTAACAGTAAAGGTAGAGAAAGATAATGTTTCATTATGTGTTATACCCTGGCTTTAATACATTCGTTAATATATATATATATATATATATATATATATATATAACGAATGTATTAAAGCCAGCTCTACCGATATATACGAATATATATATATATATATATATATATATTCGTATCATTTTATAAAACTCCAGATACTTCATTATTCTTTATGGATCATTTTCATATATGAATCATATTTCTTTTCATCTTCATACAATTGAATTGCTAATTTCTTCTACCAGCTGTCTTTGTTGCAATTAAATAATTGTGTGATAGTTATTTTTCTATTGATTCTATTCAAATTTAAACTATTTTCAAAAGCCTCTAATTTTTAAACGATTTACAAGTTTTAAATTAAAATAATTAGAATGTTTCATATACTTAGAAACTGTGCCTAATGATTTTAA
This sequence comes from Epiperipatus broadwayi, assembly GCA_028023455.1. NCBI lineage: Eukaryota > Metazoa > Onychophora > Udeonychophora > Euonychophora > Peripatidae > Epiperipatus > Epiperipatus broadwayi. The sequence goes on along the minus strand of JAQFVV010012744.1, from coordinate 120,059 downwards.
TGACTTTTTTCTCTCTAATTTTGCATTAGGAAATAATCTATGTGTCACTTATATATGGTAAAATCATGAATTGGAATTTTTTTCAAATAAAAAAAATATTATATAGTCTTTTTCTTGTTACTTTCAATTTCACCTCACTATGGTCTTCCTCCTTTCTATAATCATAATCAAATTCCATCGCAGTACTCACGTCTATCAGTAGTTTTCTAATTTTAGTAGTACATTCTCATATGAGAATTTTCAAGTGTCTGATCAAAAAATTATTGTATAATTATACAAAATTCTCCAGATCCTTATTATAGGTATTTAGTAACTTCCATTAATTTGAATAACCAATTTTGTCACTCTGTCTGATACACCATCAATCTGTACCATGTTTTTATTCTACTTCATACTTATAACGAAACCAACTACAATTGTGCTTTTAACAATATTGCTTTTAAAGAAAAGAATGTGACAGCACTTTAAACAAATTGTCTATTGACCTTTTTCTTCTCTCTTCACAAAAGTCTAGAATTTTCCATATAATAATCCATATTTCCTGAAAATTCATGCAAACTTTCTTCATTTGAAAATGACCTCAGATATAAATATCTAAATAAAATGTTTATCAAGTGATAGCCTATGTGTACACTCAGGGGATTCTTAACTATCTACATTTTATATTATTATCTGATGCCTTGGTTTGGTGACTTCACAATAACGTGAAGTTATTGGCCGTGATTTACTTTTATGACTTGATTGTAAATATTCATTTAAAAAGGTATTTTTTACACACTTTCATTCTGCTTTCAAGAAAGCTGATCTAGTATTTAACTTAAAAATTACTTTTTAACAGACAAGAAAGATCGTTATATTTCTTGATTTTAAACTCACAATTGTAAATATAATTGCTAACTGATGTATGTTGATGAGTGGTTTATTTATATCCATTTATTATATAAATAACCATATAGTAATATCAGGTTCAATGATAAAGGATGTTTTGAAAGTCATTAAGAAACCGCTTTGTAAGAAATCAAAGAGGAATAGAAGAGCCTCTTCTTTAATCACAAACTTCTTTCTTTAGTCACACTTGTACATGCATTTTTATACATAATATTTTTAAAAATAAAATTCATATGAAGAAATATATAAAATTAAAACAAAAACAAAGACATAACCATAAAAAATGTTTTATTAACTTAATCAATATTTGGATTGTCATTTAGACATATATTTACATAACATATTTAACTTACATTCACTTTAAACATCATAATCATTTTGGTACAACTTTCTATATCTTTGGAACAAATATGCAATTTATTATTATTATTATTATTATTATTATTATTATTATTATTATTATTATTATTATTATTATTATTATTATTATTATTATTATTATTATTATTATTATTATTATTATTATTATTATTATTATTATTATTCATAAAACGTTTCTGTAAAGAAGCTAAAATACAATGCAAATGTAAACAAACAAAAATGTACACCATGTTCTTTATGTGAACTTATAGTCATCGCAAAACTCATACTGAGAGTTTTTTTTTTTTTTACTTTCTCTCTTTACTTTCTTTTTTTTCTTTGAGAATAAACATACACATACATGAGTAGGTGTTACTTTATTATTATTATTATTATTATTATTATTATTATTATTATTATTATTATTATTATTATTATTATTATTATTATTATTATTATTATTATTATTATTATTATTATTATTATTATTATTATTATTATTATTTAAGTTGAGATTTGCATATTATTCAAGTTATTTTTAAATGTTTCCATCATTAGAAAAAATAAAATGCTTTTACTAAACTGCTTGTGCTGTGTTTTAAATCTCAAAATAATTTATAACATTTGACTATCACAAAGTCTCTTAGATAACTAAATAAATATAAACAAAGTATAAATAACAATAACCAACTCATAAATATGATGTGAAAAAGTACATTGCCGGGTCAAGGTCAATTTTATTACACCTAAAAAAAGCGAAAATAAAAAAAAATTAGGTAATTGAAAATCACACATACACAAATGGAAATAGACATAGTCAATAATATATTATAATTAACATTCAAGACGTTTATGGTTTATAATACAAAATTCGATGCATAAATTAGTGTAAATAAAATTCATTGCAGTAAAAAAATTACATACTAGTTTGTAATATTCATAGACATTTTGCATTATAAAACAAATATTTCATTTATATAAGCAACGTTCCAGTATCCTAAACAAATACACAAGTGTCCAAAACTGATGTACATATTGATGAAAAAAGTAATATATATATAATTCAAACAAATATATTTAATACAGTATTCAAAATTAAATAATTTTTATCAACTCTTAATACAAACGTACAAAAAATAGAAACTCGCATTACCCATCATTCAATCCATTCAAATTTCCCACAATTCTGTTGTCTTTATATTAGTCGATTGTCTATTCATCAAACCACCTTTATTCCTAGATATTATCATTGCCTCTTTAATTTTACGTTTTTTACTACACCTTTCAATTTGAATAATTTTTATATATGTCATTAAATTTAAAACCATAATTACATGTTTTATTATGATCAAATATAATTATATATATATATAAGTAAACATAATATTAGTTGTGAGTTAATAAATGATAATAGTAAGGAAGGTAGTTTATCGTTTAATGCTAGAACGGGATCTTTACCAACAAGAGAATGTACATGTAAATGGAAAATATGGGTGATTTAGTCTGGAAATTATGTAAGGAAGGAAGAGAAAATATTAGGCATTTTTTAATTGAATTTAAATGCTTGAAAACAGAAAGGGTACAAATAATGAATTTATTGAAGAATAAATATGAAAATAGTGATTATACAGAAAGTGTATTATTGGTTAATATGCAGGGTTTGGGAAAATAAAAAGGGGGATTTAGATATAAAGGCTATAGAGTTGACAAAGATTATGTTGAGGAAATTGGATGGAGCATAATATTGGAAAATGTAGAGTGGTGAATGGAAGATAAAGTGGCTAACAGGTTTCTTTGGGCATCGTTTCTGAAAGATTTGTCATTCCATTTAAGGAGAAGTCACAGTGCATCACATCGCATCATCACACCACAAGACCTTGTTTGAGCTATTTGTATGCTCTACAAGTGCCACATATATATATATATATATATAAAGAGATATACAAATATACAAGACCTTGTTTGAGCTATTTGTATGCTCTACAAGTGCCACATGATGAGATAAATGATCTTCAATATATATATTTCATGCTGAACCAACACTCATCTGTTGGTCCAAATCATCATGTCTCACACATATATACAACCAAAGCTCTCTTTATATTCAGATAATATATCTTTAATTTTTATGGGACAAGTTTCAATGTTCTCCACTTTCTAACTTTTCAGCTGTCTATTTTCATAGAAACCCAAAGGATGGGATGTTGAAATCCCTTGGTGATGACAATATTATTGTCATACCAATTATGACTATAAAACAATTTGATCCCTTATACATAGGAAGTCAATTGTTTAAAATACTAACATAAAAAACTCATTATTTTAATACATATTATTAAATAAACATCAACATTATTTGTTGTTCGGTTGTCTCTTTGCAAGAATAATTTCTTGTAATACTGACTAGATCACATGAACAGAGGCAGATCAAAAAATAAAAAAAAAAAACATTCAAACTGAAACTTCTGAAATGAATTTCTAACATATATTTTTGTCCAGGGAATGAAAATACAAAGTGCATGTGGATAACATATTCTTCCATATCCTCATAAACAATGAATACCAGTTCTTTATAACCATCAACTTCTGTATAAATTATGAATTCCTTCAATTTGGTACATGACTTTCTCCTATTTAATATTTAAAAATGATTACCATAATGAACAATATCGTCTATTACTGTTTAGTATTTTTTTAATTCTTCAATCAATTGCCAAAGTGAAATGTAACCTGTTTAAGTAAACAAAACATAATAAATAAAATGAAATTATAAAGCTTCTGTGTTAATTTTTTTAAAAATAATCTTCTTGATATGTTTTTATTTTACAATTATTAATTATCATTAACTTCCTATCAGATCTAAACATGATATAAATTTGAATAATGATAGTTGTATTTATATATTTGACTATTTCCACCATACAATTATTAAGTATTGGATGCCATTAAAAAACATGAACGTTATTTTAATTTTTCAATTACGTTCAATTTCTATAATAAAACACGTTAGTATATGCAAATGCGAGCGTGACCACTGACAGTATTAGCATGAGAAATGTAGGTGACCTCTTACACTCTTGAAAATTAAATTTTAAAGTAACACTCTAAGCAACAGCGTCATCCTAGTGTGATTATACATGATGTAGAGAAACCACTAATCAATTTTGCTTGTAAGAATTTTATGTTGAAGCTTGCCTTTGCAAAATGGCTCATTTAGTTAAAGTTTAATCTTAGAAATCATTATACAATAATCTAAGTTTCCTGGTTCGATTTCCATGTAGTGTTTTTACTAGTCAGCTAACAACACCTGAAGAAGAGTGAAGAATATCTTTCAAAACATTATTCATGTACTAACATGTGTGCTATTACTAATAGTTGAATGTAATTGAAAATATATATATATATATATATTTTCTAAACACATTAATTTCTTAATATTAGATGGTGGAAATAGTCAAACACATAAATACAACTAAAATACCATTATCGCAAACATTTAAGAAAGAATGCATATTGAATAATGATAATTTAATACTATTTATGAAAATATACTGATGTCAGATTTTAGTGTACACTGTCAAATATATAATCATTAGTAAGAATCACTTATAATTCTAAGTTTATAATCGTGTTTGATGGCTAACAAGTAATTATTTTGTACATGATAATTGGCAAATGCTGCATGTGTTGATAGTTTGGATATTGTGAATTAATGTGTTTAAATTGATATTTTGAGCTAGTTATAAATTTTATATGAGTTAATTTTTATAAAAATTTTGTTTTGTAATGGATACTTTTATAAAAGCAGGGATGTTGTCATTATATCTCAATATGTACAACCATAATAGTGAATTATTATTGATATTATTTAAATATTTTAGATATAAAGTCTTAAGTGTAGTTGCTCTTTTAGGCAGTACTTTAAATGTTATTATAGTACCGAGTTGATTTTATCTTTATGAGGTATTTCACTCATTATTTCATCTTAGAATCCTTCAGGGTATATAATGCTGGATTAATAAATATTAATATAAAGGATGGTTAGTTTTATTATTTATTTATTCAAGTGTCTTTTATACATTGTAAATATAATAAGAGAAACCATGCACTTAAAATCCATACATGTAACCTTTGTCATGGATGTTATATTTGTCCTTCTTCCATTTAGGAATAAAATAGACTAGATATGGTATAAACGTCTATCGATTTTATTTTTACTCTAATATTTTTTTTTAAATCTTAAAATAATGTCACACTCAGATGTAAATTAGAATGGACTTACATTTTAGTACAAATATAACATAATAATGTCATCCTTAGTCTAATGAACATTTAGTAATCTATTATACTAGTATAAATCCCATTAAAACTATTTACTGGATTTAATGATATATTTTCAGTGATAAATGAACAAATAAATCTCCCACAGACAATGAGTGCACCACATAGCATAAACAACCAGAGTGCCATTTCAAGCACTATTCTTATAACAATCCAAACACATATAAAGTAACAATATCTTTAACTAAATACTTGCTACAACACAAGATTTATAGGCTAATACACCTTACAATGTAAGCATATACTTAGATCACTCTTGAGACTTAGATGCTGACAAAAATATAAAAATTATACCTGGCTCATTTTTCAGATATAGAAGCTGACAGATATAAAATTATGTCTGGCTCACTTTCAGACTTAGATTTCCACAACTATAAATATAATATGGTTGATAACAGTGCTGAAATCAGATGTCTCAAGTATGATGAAAGCACACCAAAAGCACACCAATCTCAATGTAATGGAAAATTATTCATTCCTCATCAGGATGGACAGCAGCCTGATTAAAGTCAACAAACTGTATGTCTATGTCCACAAAATTACATTTATTTTCTCACTTTTTGCTTTACCATTATCTTTTTTGTTTATCACAGTATCAGTGACATGAATTATTTTTGTAGTGGGCGATTGAAATTCATAATCTGATGTCTGGTAATATTCTATTTCCTTAATATCAGATTCATTTGCAATTTTACGGATTACTCTTGTTATATTTTGACTTATTGGACAATATTTTGGTCTTTTTTATCCATGATGATCATCATCAGGCCTTTCTTTATACAATGTGGATATATTTCTACTATATCCATGGAATTGGTCTCAAGTTCAGATCAGCTTTTAAATACTTTGTTGGGGTTTAAATCCCCGCTGTTTGTCATCAATAAGTACCATAAGCATATGTTCGGTATGATGGGGTAAATATATATATATATATATATATATATATATATATATATATATATATATATATTGTGACCTTCCCTTTGGATCAACCATGAATCTAGACTCACATTTGGTGCTATAATCCTCCTTTGCGTCCTTATCTTTGAATGCTGGAATCATGTACATGAATCTGACCACACATTTCATGGTGCCAAATCTGCTCTTTGTAACCTTCACTACCTGAACAATCAATACGATAAGAATAAAGAGAGAAAAAGGTTAAACTAATGAAATGATTCCTGTATTAACTAAAACTAGCATGAAACTATAGATCTAAAGAATATCACAAGGCGATTAATAAAGATAATAACTTTTGGTCAAACCAGTTTTGAAATCCACACAACAAAATGTGATGAGCTAAATTTGATATTCCACAAACCAATAAATAACTAATAACTATATATCTGGAATGATTATGAAATTCAAATTATAAATGAATTAATAGGTAAATTATGATGTAGATGACTAAGTGGATGATGAAAATAAGTAATAATTAAGCAGTAGAATGAAATGAGTCTAAGAATGCGGAGAAAAGAACGAAGATGTATGAGAATAATGAATGATTAAGATGATGATAGAATAAGAGTTAATGAATAGTTAAGATGCTCGAAGAATAAAAATTAATGTATGATTAATACATTATGATAATGAATTAATGCCAAATGAGAATGAATAAATAAAAAAACGTTCAAGATGAAATTGAAGAACAATGTTAATGATGGAGACTGAAATTTGAAACTATAAACTAATATTGTATTAAATGGTCCGAAGATAAGCTAAATAAAAAAAGAGATTCCAATCTTGACCAAAACAGAATATTTATCATAAAGTTAAAACAAGCTATACATTTTTATGACAAAAATGTAATTTATACCTTAAAGTTGGTTGACTTTCATAAAACAGTGAAAGTAATCAAATTCAAGTCCAACTAACATAATTAGCTACAAAATTTACTACAAGTTTAAATTCTATCTTGAAACTTAACAACTAATTCTTCTCAGGGTTCTAGCATTTTAAAATTGTTATACAACATATATTTGGGTCAGTGAGAGGGATTTTGCCACTACCCAAATATAATGCACATGACAGCTCTTAATATAAACTCAAATTAACAACTGTATTTAGCTGTTCTAAAGAAACTTTATACTCATATAAACTTTAAAATTTAGGAATAGGAATGACTTTTTTAATAATTAAAAAACAATAACTTAACAAATTCCTTTTCTCAAATAATTATAAAAAATGTGATCAAGGTCAGTGAACAATAGATCTGTGGGTTCAAATAAACTGATTAAACCAAGACAAAGTGTTTACCTTTTAGTATGTCACTTACAACATTATGTACTCCAGGTCAATATTATTTAATTATTGTGTGATGATGCATTTGATGTACTAATAAGTTATAGGGCTTAACCAAATTATTAGGATATAACAACATATAGTTAATTGTACTATATTGGTCAATGATGATTTCAATATGTATAATCTACTGATATGTTGATAGCAATAACAATAATAATGTGTATGATGATTAGCAATAAGACTACAGACAACTAAATAAATTCTTAACACAAGATTTATCTACAATATTTACAAAATTTCAATTCAGATACAGTTTATGAAATAAAACCAATACATTAAATTAAACTCAGGGATTGGAAAAATACCTGATATTCCATTGACCATACTCTTAGTCAATTCGACTAACTTATACAATGATATTAAGTATCACTTATTGCCGTTTAGTCTGTCTTAAATAATAAGATAATGAAACTTATTTAAGCTGAACTAGCACTTAAATTACAAAAACAACAGTATATTTATGACTTTAGGGTATGTGCAAATTTTAAATTTAGAATCCAAAAGTTATAAAGTAGTGCATCATACTAAAGCCATTTCTTTTATCAGAATATGAAAAGGACAATTAACATATTGCACACAATTAATAATTGATTAAAATTTGAGACAAATAGGTTTAGTGTATTAAAGCAGGAATAGACATCAAAAGTCAAATGCACATGTCATTAACACATTGCCTATGTCCACAACGCTATCATTTTTTAGAATTAACCTATCTATAGGTGAATCACTGCTTGATAAAACAAATAAATCAATATTTTATATTTAAAGTGGACATGTTCATCGGCAAACTTAAAAAATGAAAAAAAAAAAAAAACATATTAATTCTTTTTATAAAAGAAAGCCATTAGGTCTGTAGTATATCTCTAATAAAATGTCTATTTGTTCACTCTTTAATAAAATCTTAAAAGCTATTTAAAAGTGCAAGAAATACATATCCCCCCCCCCCAAGGTAAATAATGACATTTAATATTATGTTTCCCTTAGTTGGAAAAATAGCAAAATACATATAGAATAAGTGTATATATTTTATACATCTTTATATACTGTTAAACATATTTATACTACAATAAGTATGTAAGTATTATACCAATAACACATTACTAATAAAAAATAATAAACGAACATTTTCTCCCTTTAGAGTTTTATCCTTTTTAGTCAAAGTTTGTTTCATCCTTGTAAGTTAAAATGATTAGAACTGATATTATGATGTGTAAACATTCCAAAAATATATATATATATATATATATATATATATATATATATATATATATATATATATATATATATATATATATATATATATATATATATATATATATATATATTGTGCCATTACAATTTGGTCACTAGCCAAGTTTATAGTAATGCGCATGTGGAAAAGGTAAAACAAAATCATCATCACATTTTTATATAACCATAAAGGAAGTTGTAGGGCATCCAAGTTTAAACCCTACAAGGTCCAAGTCTAAAAGCTTTAAACAGAAAGAGAGTGGATCAACAATTATATGCTTTATTTGTTTGTGTGTTGATAGAAAAGTAATACACACATTTAAACTATTTAATATTTAGTTTTTCTGTTAAAAAGCAAAGTTATAATGCATACGTATAGACAGTGTATGTGTAAATTATTTAATTGTTTTATATTTCAAATATTCAACATTTTAACTTTCTTTAAAACTAACCTATGCTTGATCAATTCTAATATTTTATTCTATGCTTTTATTTTGCTTTTCTTTAATTATAATTGGGATTTAAAAGTTACAGATTTAATTAAATAATTGGGTTATAATTACTAAGCTAGCAATCATATTATTTAATGTTAGTTTATGAATGATTTGAAAGAATGAAGGATGTGTGTACATTACATACAGAAATTTACATTTACTAAATATTGAAAAAAAAGGAATGATTAAATCTGTCAAATTATTTTTTTTTGTACAATTTTATGTTAAAAGAAAAAAATTGTTTAATCAGATATCTATCTTTGTAGCAATTTTGTTTTGTTTTAAATAATTGTTTGTCACTTTGGGAGCTTAATTTGGGTGGGAACTCTAATTTTGAAATTGTCTTATCTCAAGATTTAAAGAAGGAAGCTCAAAGATTTGAAATGTTACCTGGATGTTAAATGTAAAAAAAAGAAAGGAAATAAGGATTAAGTCTATATTTTTTTTTAAAACAAAAGTGTCTGGAAAAAGGATTAAACTTTTCAGTTGAAAAATAATTTATTTGAAAATAAATTAGAGATCTAATTAAAATGAATTTGTCCAAAAATAGCAAGTGACACTATCTCTGATTGGTTAAGTTAGCTAAAAATTGGATATAAAAAGCTGTCTGGAGTAAAAAAAATTTTTGTGATTGGTTCAGATTATTAAACTCTTAAATTGAATGTTGAAAATATAAGAAATGGCTGGATAGAAAAATTATATGTATGTCCCATCTTTTCCGGACCATCTGGGGGAAGCTGCACATTACATAGGAAAAAAAAGATGTTGTGTCTAAAATAATATTCTACACCTTTCAACTGACCAGAGAAATACAATGTTTTTTTTAATAGAAGGAAGAAAGCATTCACCTGCATTCAAAGAAGATGAATTAATCTACTGATAAATATTAATCATCAAGTCCAATTAATTGTTACAACAACTGATTTTAAACTCAAGAAAATTTATAAATGTGAAAATAACTGCTGTATTTCATCCACATGCTTGACAGGAAGAGAAGAAAAATTAATATAATGATTTCCAAATTGTCCACTAAAGCAAATAACCTCAATAGAGTCATCATCATCAAATAGTTATACACCTCAAGAAAGAGATTGTTCCCACGTAAAACGGAAATTGTAGGTGCAGAAGTATAGACATTATACAAGACAAGTTTGAACCCTTGGAAATTCGCCACAAACAAAAGATTGGTAATATGACTTTTTATATCTATTTTCTTTATGATATCAGTCTTAAGAAACATTGTAGCAATAAAGTGGTATATTTTATTTAAAGAACTTTTAAAGACTATTCAGATCGATTAAAAACAAGAATGTCTTACTAATAATAACTTTGAGCTTCATAAATTATCTTGAATGTATGAAAATTATTTGTTTATTAATTTTACAGTTATGAAAAATATTAATGTGTAAAACAATTTTTTTATGGTATTATGATTTTAGTTTTAACTAATATAATATTATTTTGGTTTTAAATAATATTTTGTTATCATGGGATAACACACGCACATACATAATGATATTTTATATGTGTATAATTGCGAGTGAATGTGGAGTAACAAGTATTGTTAGAATATTAGATTAGTTTGTTTCAAGTTAAGTATAGCATTTCAGAGGTAGAAGAGAGGGGGGAGAAAATAATTTAAAACTTGTTTCTAAAACTTGCTCTTTAAATTCTACTAACATTTTTTTTTACATTCTATTTACATGTTAGATTTTTAAAGTATGTGTGCTAATGAGCAGATAATTTTTTTTTTCTTGAAATACTTTTCTCATGGAGTGAAAATCATGGTCAATGTGACGTCCAACTTAATACAAAATACATTTGAAGGGAAAGGGGGAAGAACTTAAAATTAATCTGAGGATTGTTATATAATCAATTATTATTATTATTATTATTATTATTATTATTATTATTATTATTATTATTATTATTATTATTATTATTATTATTATTATTATTATTATTATTATTATTATTATTATTATTATTATTATTATTCATGTCAATTTTCATATTTATCTAGAAATTTTTATGTATATGTTAGAAATGTAGTAATAAATATTAGTTTGTTTTATTAAACGAGGCATATATATTTCATTAAGTGTAGTCTTTGTTAAGTGTGATTATTCATCATCATCAATGGTTGAATATTAGTTATTTAAGATATAAGTAAATATGCTAAAATTAAGCAATAATTATGAATTTCTTTATAAAATTTAGTTTTATGTTTAGGCTTAGTCCTAGAGCTGTAGTTGAAACCCTTGTCATTATTGTTATTATTATCATCATCATCATTGTCATCAACGTTTTAATTAATGAGCTGTTTAACTGTTTAAAGGCCATAAATAAATATTAATTTTATAATATTTAGTGATCTCTTAGTATTATTATAACCACATCCCATCATCTATTTCATGCAAGGATGAGTGAATTGCCATCCTAAATTAGTTATATATAATCTGAGCTAGTGAACTTATAAAAATATTGTAACACATTTGTTATGCTAAGATCTGAGAAATGATTTATGTCTAATATACTCCACTTTAGTTTAAAGATGTTTTACTTTTACCTAAATATTAGTGCTTATAGTGATATGGCTCAATAAGCAAAATCTCTCATTTTTATTAGAAATAAAGTACCAAAAAGGGATTCAAACCTGGTACAAGGTTATTAGATATAACCATGTCTAGATTCAGATAATCTAGTGGCATCCTGCTAGACCATATTCACTTAGAATTTGTTTAAACATGCACTTAACATCAAACCAAGAAATGAAAGTGGATAAGATCTACTGCCTGTATACCTGAGTTATATTTTATTGAATTACTAGTGTACTCACTTCACATCATTTCATATACCTGAGTTATAATACTGGTTATTAATAATTTGTTTATAATTCTTGATATTTGAACTCCCTTACTTATTTCTTTTGACCTTCTTTAATTTTGTTACAATATATATATATATATATATATATATATATATATATATGTAAAGATAGGAATTTATAAACTATTAAGTACTGTATTTTCAAATATATATATATATATATATATATATATTTGAAAATACAGTACTTAATAGTTTATAAAAAATATATGTATAACCGTCACTTAGAAGCACTTTCAACTAACTTGTAGCTTTGTCAACTATCATTTTTAAAAAATGTCAGCTTTCCATAATTCCACGATGTCAATCTTCCCATAATTCTGTGATCTTAACGTTTGCAGCTTGCCTATTAATTAAATCTTACTTATATTTTTAAATTAACATCGCCTCTTTAATTTTCCTTTTACTATTATTATTTCTTTCAGTTTCCAATATTTTTACATTGTTATAATTAAAATCAAAACCATATACACATTATTTATTATGGTCATAAAAAACAGAAGCTGATAAAGTATCATTATTTTTAAAATTGTGTCTTGTATTTTGAACCCTTTTAACTAATAATATGTGTTCTTTTGTTTTTTTTTCCAATGTGCACCTCGAGTCACCTATATATTTACTGCCATACATACATGTCCATTTGTAAATGATATAATTTTTATTTATCAATAGAGTTTTATCTTTTGAATTGTTTATTAATTTATTTAATGTAGGTGGAGCATAAAATACAATATCACATATTCCTTTATAAATTTTCTTAATGCAACTTGCCTGTCGATTCAAAATATATGGTATTGATATCCATAGTTTTTTATCAGAAGAATTAACATTATTATTAATATTTTTATATTTAGAAGTAAAAAAAATTAATAGTATAATAAACACAATCATAATTGTATCCAACATTTAACAATTCATTATAATAAATTTCAATATTTTTAGTTTTATTTGATGCATATTTATAAAGGTTATCATTTCTAAATAAAAAGGATTTCAAACCTGCCATTTTATGTGACATTGGTACTTTTGATTCATATGGAATATATCCTATTTTTGAATGGAATTATAAAATATTGTTTCTTAGTAGTAATTTAATAGAGAATGTTTAACCTGTCAAAGTTATAAGTAAATAAGATTTTAACCTCTTCAGTCAAATTGCTTAAATTAAAATATCTTTCTAATACGTTAAGATATTTAGGTGGATATTTATCTGCATATCATGAAAATACTGTAATTTTCATCTATTGATTAACAATAATGGAGTGAAAACTATATACATGTGCATCAACATCTTTGGGAGTATCCTTATTAACATTTTCAAAAATATTTTTTATGTGTGATATTTGGACAATCTACTACCAAGTCTATTTTAGATAAATTTATTTTCTCATTTATATCTGAGTCTATCTTTACTATCCACTCTGTTATTTCTTCTTTTATTTTAATTATATTTTTACATTTTAAAGGTTGTCAATGACTTGAAACAGATAGTTGATTTCTATCTTTGTTTGAATCAATTCGTCCCTATTCTTTTTTTTTTCTATTTAACGTACTCTGTGAAATGATTTAAATTTTTTATCCTGCTCAGTTTTATTCAATTAAAATTCGAGTCTTATTTTACTTATCTTACTTTCTACCCCTATGAAACAAATTTTCAATCTACTTATTTATTTCTTCACTTAGTTGTTCTATATTCTTTTGTTTTTTTTTCTTTGACTCTCAACATTCTTTTGTTTTTCTATTTGAGTTTTAAAATATTTCAATTTTGTGAACATGCTTTCCATGTCCTCTATATGTTATTATTTTATGTTTTAAAATCCTCCATTTGGTCTTTAAATTCTGTGAACACGTTCACATTCATAATCTTAAACTCATTATTATTTTTTTGGGTAAAATTGTGTATTATTTTCTATTATAAACCGATATTTTGACAAACTAGCATCCACTATTGTCAAAGTAAACTCTTGAAATAACATTTGTTTGATCTCAAACTAATGTGATTGAGTGCGAGATGAAGTATGAGAATCAGCTTAAAATAGCTTAGTATTCAGAATATGAGGTTTATCAAAATGTACATTTATCTTAGTTTTATCACCTATTAATTTAAAGTCAATATTAGAAGACATAAGTAAAATGGGAGGTTATCTATATACTCTGTGTTTCATCAGCCTTATTTAAACCATTAAGTCTCTTTAATATGTTAATTGACTCTCTCATGGTTCTCATATCATATCTCTCCAAATTGGCAAGCAATTTTGTGTTGTCATAGTCGTATTATGTTTCTTAATTCTGACATTTATTCGTCTATTAGACTGAACCAAAAAATAATCATATTTCTCATCTGACCAAGTATTTTATATTTCATAATTCAATGGCTAAATTTACTTTTTTTTTAGAATCGCAATAAAAAAAAATTGTACTATTAAAATTTCAATTGCTGTTTGTTTGAATTGAGGTAATTCAGGACTAAGTCCCCAAATGTAAAGGTAATCAGCCGTTTAACAAATGGTAGTTGATAAAAATAACCAATGAATGACAATATTCGCAAATTATCTTTTAGTTTAGGTGGATTAGGCTAATGCACATGTGCCTTACAGATAACTATACGTAAATATTACTAACATTCTCAAACACAATATAAAGTCTTTAGAAAAGGTAGAATGAATTCATCTAACTTTTCGACCCAAACGTTTAAATATGGGCAAATTTTAAGTGTTTGGATATGAGAGTGTGACAATATTAAACAATTACTTTAAATTATTTTAATATGCTTGGATGAATGGCGCTTGCGAAATTATTTAAAATTTACTATACGTCATTCTTGATTAAAATTAAACATATATATAATTAAGTATTTATTTATACAGCATTATGTTAATAAATTGTAAATGTAAATTAGAAAGCGTCATTCATCCAAGCATATTAAAATAATTTAAAGTGACTGTTTAATATTGTCATACGCTCATATCCAAACACTTAAGATTTGCCCATACTTAAACGTTTGGGTCAAAAAGTTAGATGGATTCATTCTACTTTTTCTAAAGATTTTATCTTGTGTTTGAGAATGTTAGTATTATTTACGTATAGTTATCTGTAAGGTGCATGTGCATTAGCCTGATCGCTAATTTACATTTACAATTTATCAACATCGTGCTGTATAAATAAATACTTAATTATAGGGGGATTATGAAATCTAACAGGCTGGCCATGATCGTGGTGAAGTGACCACACACAAAGATTTTTAATTGACTATTTTAGAATTGTTACAGATAACAAATTACACTAAACACTCATTAAAGTTTTGATGCAGGTTTAACATGTTTTCTGATCACACCCCTTCTACATTAATAATATGATTAAATGCCAAATAAAAAAATCTGCTTAAAGTTCAGACTAGAAATGAACAAGCAACAAAATTATTAACAATAAAAATAACAATATCAGAATAAGAATGGTATAAAGAACTGTATTTACATATTTACTTTCAAATTGTATGAAGAACACAGCGAAACAAAAAATATGTGTTGATTCATAACAATTCATAAAAAAGGAATTTATATTAAGTTCATTGAATTACATATTGTTATCTCCATAAGCACACATTCCATTAGCATGTGAATGTAGATGTATGGTCATCAATCATTATTTCATATATGGCTGCAAACAATTTTCTAATATCTTAAGTTACATAGCTCTGTATCAATAGTAGTTTTTTACTTGTATATTTTTATGGTAATAAGCGATAAAAATATGTAGATTTATAAAATAATTTCAGAATAATATTTCCATTTGATAATTAATTAGAAGACGTATTTATTATAGCAAGTGTCACACATTTTCGGCTTAAGACAGAAATTAATAGACTGGCATAATCAAATTCTTTGTTTACAACGCCATAATGGAAAGATTAGAGTAAGGCACTTTGACGTTTTACTCCAAAGACAGCATTATCATCCTAAACATGCATCTAGACTTTACAAATAATTGTTCATTGTAACATGCATTTGTCCTTAATGGTTAATACACACCTTTTACATCCCTTCCACTTTTCTAATGTATCTTACCCCTTTCATCATGTTGCTCCGAAATTTCATTTTTACCATTCTTTGTCAACATCTTATTTAACTGTATTTGTACCTTTTTAGATGAATAAACATTCATCACAGAGAAAAAATATGCCTTACAATTTTCTTGACTTCTTATAAAGAAATGATGATTCTCTCATTTTGTTTAAAGCAGATGATTCAAAAGATTCCAATTTCTTCTCATATGAATGTTATTTTAAAGTAGTTTTGATTAAATAAATTACTTTATAATTTATTTACACATATGATTTTATTATAAATCCTACATTTATATAATAAAAAATGATGCACAGTAAATATAAGCATGTAAAGTCAGTCATCCAGGTTATGATACCATAAATAAACAATTTCACACAAATATGGATATAATGATTACAGTAACAATTAAGTATCAATACAATATTTATTAACTCCTAAGCCAGCCTTTCGATATGAGGTATACTTGCGAAATACAGACTGACATCTTTATATACAATTTAGAATATCATATTTTTGAATTCTTTTATGAGATTTTTTCTTGGACAAAGATATTCCTTATCAAAAGGCTGGTTTATAAGTTGGTAAATAGTATATTTATACTTCATTTTGTTGTCATAATTGTTGTCTATGTACTCATTAAAAGGTGTAAAGGTTGCCTTCACAGCAGTTAGAAATATTGGTTGCTATATTTACTGTGAATGTTTAGGTGGTTACTGGTTGGAAACTATATATATATTGTAACGATATATAAATATGTCGTTACATTAAATTGAAATAAAAACTTTTAAGTTCGCATATAAAAATAAGTGTATTAAAAAGAAAAAAAAAAAACTAAACGCTAAAATTAAAATGTTTGTTAAACGTATATATTCACACAGATGCTAAACTTTAAAACTATTTTTTTTCATAAACAAAAAAAAAAAAGTATTTGAACGTATTTTTTTAAATAAAAAAATACAAGATTGAAATATAAAAATATTTTAATAAAAAAATAACGTAAGTTAAAATAAAAACAGGTATTAATTAATTCCTGTAATCTGTAAATGGAAATGATTGTTTATTAATTATCTAAAAGCTGTTTAATTAAAAAGTCAGATGAAAAGTTAGATAAGAGAAGAAAGAGAAATTAGCTTGACCAATGGAAGCACTAGGCCTTGGCTCGGACCCTAACGAAAGTGATGGATTAGTGACTTTTGTTGATTGAATCCATGTGGATAATATAAAAAGGGAAATACAGTTTTTTTCAGACAGTTCCAGCGTTGTGTGTTTAAGAGATGTGGTATGACGCACATACCGCACTCTCTATAAAAAAAAATGAAAAGACTATGATACCTTGAACCAGCTATTGCCATCTCCAGAACATTACCTTCCAATGGAGGTGTCGCGGGAATTGAAAGCATAGGCCTGGACTCTTCTACCATAAGCTATATGAAATGAACAATTGTTAAAATCAATTAAGAACTTTCATCAAGTTTTACAAATTGATAAACAAGCCAACTGAAATGTTAAAATGGACTCTTATCTGACTTTTGTAAGTTTTTAAATCAAATTAATAATGTTTAATTTTATATGTTTTCCGATTGATAAACATCATTTCCATTTTTTTTTTCTTATTGTAAAGATTATTTAAATGTATGAAATTTAAGTTGTTTATGGACGCTTGCATGGATTCGTTTGCGGTTAATTATATTTTGGTTTTCATATTTGATCAAAATATATAGACAGTCGATAAATAATGATACCTTACGGTGAGTATCTAAAATGTATTTATTCGGATGTCTTTTAAGTTATTGGTGACAACGCAAGTATCTTATGGTGAATACTATTGGGTTACTTATAAGTTTCCCTCTGCGATTGTCGGTATCAATAATTTTGTATTTTGATCGTTTATGTTTATTTTGAAATGTTTTTGACCGTGGAATCTATGTAATCATTCTATACCCAACATTTTTAAACAAATCTGTGCGAACGTATTTAAATGTTAAAATTAAGTCGGGCGTGAATGGCTATATAGTTTTGTAAAGTTGTATTAAGGGAGGGTAATCTTAGGTTATTCATTTCATAGTTGAATTGGTTCAAAGGATTGGATATATTTGTGTAATTAGTAGATGTAGTATGAGGTCCGCTACAGGCAGGATTATAGATATATGCCACACACCCTCTGTTTGCCTATGGATGGGTTTGTAAGTCGGCAGAAGACCGCAGTCCATTCCTATGGAGTTTTTTGTTTATTGTTCTACTTGCCAACAGATGTCACATTCCTGTTGGTGGAGAGTCAATGTCTTCTCTATTTCTACTTATTGTTCAGATGTACATTCCTGACAATATAGAATTTTGTGTTGTCGTATCATGCTACATTGAATACATGAATGTATCAGATGGATTGGCGCCAATTTGGTTGCGAAATTTGTTGCCTAAGGTTAAATCAGGGAAGAATATTTTCTTTTCAAATGCAGATCTATGTAGTCTATTCATACTTGACTATCTAAATAATAATTAAACTCATTGAAACTTAGTTAAATGTAAAATTAAAACCTAATATAAAAATCTAAAATGTTAACTTATTCCTCAAAATTTAAATATTATTTTATATGTGCGTAAATAAATATTTTTATATGTTAATTTCTGGCAGTGGCTTTTACTCTTTGATATTTAAGATATAAATTAAGATATAGATTTTTATCTCTGCGTCTCCACTGAGCTAGTGACTTCGGCTAACGATCGGAATATTTAAATAAAGTGGAATCTTAACAGTGCGTATCGGCCTACTTTATACATTTTTCTAGGCTCAAATGCCTAGATGGTGCCCTTGTAGTGCAGATATTGTTTTTGCGGTTAGATTCGATCATCACTTTCATTCCGATTGGTACAAACTTCTGGTACAAACTGGCTACCCAACATGGACCGATCTTTAATAAACACGAGTGCCCTGAGAATTTTAAAAGTGAATCATGCCCGTAAATTTTTTTTCTGAAATAGTATAAATAGATTTGTTGTATTGACATGGAGTTACACTTTGAAATTTTATCTTAAAGGTACTGCCAATCGAAAAATTGCGCATATGTAGAGATAAATTCGAGGAATAAAAAGTAATAAATAAAACGTAATTAATAAATATAAATCATAATTTTTTTTTTAAAAAGTCTTGTTTAAAATCTAATCGTTTAACTTGCCTAAATAATACTTAAAGGTAGGAGAAATGAAACTTGGAAGGGAGGGGGCAGAAATTTAGCTGGTAGTAAGGAATCATCAGTCAACTTTTTTTTTTTATCATTATATTTGTAATTACTGTTTTGTCTTTTTTTTAAAAAAAAAAGTTTTGTCCTTTTGAAATTTCATATATAACAAATTTGTGTAACGTAATTACTAACACTAAGTAAATTCTTTTTTTTTAAACGTTTTTATTTTTTTGAGGAAGTTTACTGATATGTAAGGATATATAAATATGTCGTTACATTAAATTGAAATAAAAACTTTTAAGTTCTCATATAAAAATAAGTGTATTAAAAAGAAAAAAAAAACTTCTGCGGATTTAAAGATTGTTTGAATTGTTTATAAACCGTTTAAAAATATTATTTCAATTATAATTACAATATTATTTTTAATTAACGGATATTTTTATTATATATATTACCTAGAATTTCTATCTATTTTCTCTTCCCAATCAACCAAAATGTGCTATAAAATATATTATCCTGTAAAAAAAAAAGAAACAATCAATACATATAAATAAATATATGTATTCCAATTATATTGAAAATATATAACATTACACAAAACAATACAATAAATAATACAATAAACATTTTTTTTTAAAAATAAATAAATAGAAGTCCTTTCAACTATCTAGTTGTTGTTATCAACTATATTCAAATTCTGTTACAAAAATCATTATAAATATATATACAAAAACAATTACTTCATAAATCAATTTTGCCACAATTCATTATTTTTTATATTAGCAGCTTGTCTATTTATTAAATGCTGCTTCCCATACTTAATTAACATTGCTTCCCTAATTTTACTTTCATTACTAATTCTTTCAATACAAATAATGTTAACTTTATTAAAATCAAAATCAAAACATAAATACATGTAACATCATGATGAAAAACAGAAGGTGATACACCATCATTTTTAACATTCGTTTGTCTTGATTTTTGTAATTGTATATACAACAATAAATGCTCCTTTGATCTCTTCTCCAATGAACACTGACAATTACCTATGTATGTTTTTCCACAAACACAAATCCATTTATGTATCACACAACTTTAAATTAAAATACTGCACCTATTTTTTGAATTATTTATCAATCTATTTAAATTCAAAGTTAGTATACAATGCAACATTACATATATTTGTATAAATTTGTTTTATAAATGATATATTATGTTGTATTGATTATATATATGCATATGCTATGTTTAATAAAGATTTTTATAAAATGTATAATGGTTGTCCCATTGGTCTTCTAGTAGTTTTACAGATATGTAGCTTTTTAATATCAAGATATGAGGATATAATTCTAAATAATAATATATTTTACTAGGATATGGAAATTTATTACAGGTATGTTGATGAAATTTTTGTTTTTGGTAGTTTACATGTAATAAATTTGTTATTTGATGAATTAAATGGTTTATAGAGTTTAAAATGGCGTGCAGCTGCTGTCTGTTTTTGCTGTTTGATGCTGGTTTCTGCTACTGGCTTCTGCTTTCTGCTCACTGCAATAGTTAACATGATTTTTTATTTATGACTTATCAGTTATTTATTGCACAAAATTCTTCATTTATAAACATAAATATTATTTTATTTATTATTAATTTATACTTGTAATTTAATATTTTTCTTGTTTCAAAACTCTATACTTGACATTGTCACAATCAATAAATTCTTGCATATTGTTAAGCTCATTATAAAATAAAAAAGAGGTGTGGCTATGTTTTACAGAAGACTTCAAGTAAAGATTTACAGAAGGCATCAGAAAAACAAATTTAGAGAAGGTGGAATAATTTTCTGAAAGGAAATATAATAAAACAAATGAAGTTACTAGCTTCATTGGATTCCCTACTATCTCATTAATAAGGAAACTTTTTTCTATACGACTCAAGAATAAATGTCAAGTATAATTCTGAAGAACATCATATGTTATTTTCTAAAATGAAAGGCTAAATCTTCAGAGGTACACCAGTTATTAACTTTTTATCAACTAACAATTTGAACTTATTTTATTCATAATGCATAGACATTACATAGAAATATCACTAATACAAATTTATTACTCCGTATTTTTAATAAATAGTGGTACTTTGGAATTGTGTAAAATAGTCATAATAATAAAAATTGGAAAATTTATGCTGGACTACATAATGGAATATTTGAGTGACCCTTCTGTAATGAATTCCATATTTTATTGTATAAAAAAGGGCTGAGACAGAAAAAAATATTCATTATAGTATTGGACATTTTTATAATAATTATGTACATTAAATAACCTAACCATTCATATTCATGTAGGAGTAAAAAAATGTGTGATAATAATACTTGATAATTATTTACCAGAAAAATATAAATTTGGATGATTAAGTAACCTTGATTTTGATCATCATTAAAAATGTAATAAATGTTGGAATTTAGACAAAACAAGATTTATAAAAAATAATAAATGGACACATATACTTGCACAAGTTGCTTACAACATCCATTAGGGAATCCTAAGAACATTGGAAGATATTTCTGTTTTTGACAAATTTATGTTTAACCTGCAGGGATAATATTCATATTTTTAATGGTTATTCTTCTTCTTATCATCTTGAACTACATTTGTGTTTCTCTTTCTTTAAAGTTTCAAATATGAACTAAAAATATAAAAAAGTAAAAAAAATACAAACGGAACTTTTATTTTAATGACAGAAGGTTAAATATGCATTTCTTCTTTTGCATATGATAAATATACAGATGTATATATTTATCTTCATTTTGACATTAATTTGTATTATTATTATATATTTGGGTACTTCTCGGAGAGTTTGGTATAAGTTATACTAAACCGGTAATATTTTCTTTTGTTGTATTATGTAAATATTATAAATTCCCGATCTCATATTATTAGTGCAAAATTAGATACTTTATCATTATTCATTAATTAGTAATAGTAAACTGTTACATGAAAACATTTAGGCTAGTATTGCCGAATGG
This sequence comes from Epiperipatus broadwayi, assembly GCA_028023455.1. Lineage (NCBI taxonomy): Eukaryota > Metazoa > Onychophora > Udeonychophora > Euonychophora > Peripatidae > Epiperipatus > Epiperipatus broadwayi. The sequence goes on along the minus strand of JAQFVV010012744.1, from coordinate 97,288 downwards.
TTAAGCTTATTAATAATATTTACACTAATTTGAATTTGATATTTATATTTTTTTAAAGATATTAATCTCGTTCATAATCTTTTAAAGCTAACATAATACTCTATTGTCTGATGTGATTTGGAAATTATTTTATATATGATCAGATGTTCTTGAGTGTGTGCATTATTATAAAAATATTTATAAAAGTCAGATGTAAAACTTTGTTTTTTTTATCAGTTTTGGTTTGGTGCCATATGTTAAAGGTAGATGAAGAATTAGAATTAAGAATTTGTCTGCTTATAGATTTATTCATATCTGAAATGCATTGAGTACATTTGGATGAAGAGGCGATCAAAGGGATGATTTTTGCTATGTGGATTGAGTAATACTCTATTTGATTACTTACCTGTTAAACCATGGGTAGTAGTGTATTTTCTTGTTTGATAGCATATGATGAAATAGTTGTATTTTTTAAATGAAGTGGCAAATGCCCCATTTATTAATGATAAGTCGGCTGAGTTCTGCAACATTTGTGTCCTAAAAGTTGGTAGATATTTATTGAAGAATTGTTTGAATTTGGAGTTTTAGTTAACCCTCACGTGCGAATATGTGAAAATTAATTTATTGTTATTTCCCTCTTCTTCTTCATTCTTGCATAATTATCATCAGATAGTATATATTAGTTATATCAGATAAATGTTTTATGGATTTCTATAATATGCTTGAAATAAGTTTATTATTTTAATGATTAGCTTATTGCACCATCTATATTGTGCGGTTTATTTATTCTGCAAGTAAACTGATTGAAATATAATTAATAAATGTGTTGTGTTTGTGATTTTATAAATGTGCACACATTTGGAAATATGATAAACCTAGAGATATAGAAAAAGATCACCGCTAGAATTGTAAGTTCTGAGTAATTTGTCAGATCATATCACACATTATCATTATTTCATTTATTATCATTATTAGTAATTCATCCTCCCGGTATAATTGTAATATTGTATTACAAAATTGTATCTTATTTTAAGGCCAGTTAATAAAATGATTACTTAATTTCATATAACAGATATAGAATTGTAGGCATATGAAAATAGCTTAAATGATGATAATTGATTGCTTGATATCACTTTCTTGGTTTATTAAGAGCACAGAGGGGGAATATATGATATGAATATTAATACATGAATATAGAATTATTTTGAGTTGCTAATAATTTAACTAATTGAATTGTAAATATTATTGAAACCACATATAAGAGGCAGAGCTTCCAAATATTAAGTATTATTTTGTGTAATTTAAATGTTATTTTCTTGTATCCAAGTGTTATTTAGTCAATTGTGTAATCAATGTAAATTAATATTAAATCATATTCAATGTGTCCTAAAAGAATCTGTCTTATAATAATTATATTGTTGGTGTAAGATTCCCTCTTAATTATTTTATTTTATATATTCGATTGTCCATTTCTATACACACATATGCTCAACACAACATAATTGTAATATTTATCAATTTCATGGTATGTGCAATCTATCTCAATACAGAATTAATAGATAAACATGTTGTATAAGGACACAATGTAATTTTATCTTGTTTAGCATAGATAGTGATGTGAGATAAAAATGTACCCGATCCTTATCATTGTCTATCCATTATTTTATTGTAATAGATGTCAATTTCACAATAGTCATCATTGATTAATAGTCATATTATATTAGGATTGACATGTTGTTCCTATAGCAGAGCTCTGTGATTAGATCATCAGTTAATAAACATTAACATAAATGTTCAATATAAATTGAATGCCAGTAGATTGATTATTATTGCAGTGACCCCCAAACATATTAAATGAGTGGCATGAATGGTCTGGCATGTACTTGGATGATGAGAGAATTAAATATATTATGAAATAAGTTAATCCATAAATGGCTTCCTTTTCATAACTTAGTAAATGCTTATAATATAATTAAATAATACCAATCATCAATTTTAATCTGTTGTCAAGGCAATGTTCTTTTAACAATATAGTTGCCTTTTCAACAGATTGATATTATTGATGGTCATTGGTATTGTCTATGTGTTGACTGAATTCAATGAATTTATATTCATAATGTTATAAAGCATTGGACATTACACAAGAAATATAATGTTTGATTGCAGTTTGAATGTTATAATTGATTAATTATTAGTCTGCCTTCAGGACAGGTAATATAACGTTGCTTAATGAAGTAAATTTACTTGTTTAATGAAATATACTTAAAATTCTTTGTCTCAATGATTTCATTGTATGTGGTTATGTTGCTAACTTTAGTGTTTAAATAAAGGCATTATATCATAAATAAATGGGAATTTCATCTTTATTGTCAAAAGGGGGTTGTAGTGGCAATGGTTAGAAATTGTTTAGAGTTGTTGTTATTGTTATTGTCTATGTGCTGATTGTTTCAATGAATTTATATTTATAAATCTTTCTAGCCTTAAATATTATTCTTTATTATTTAAGTAATTTATGTATATTTAATATTTTCATTTTTATACGATTAAACCAAATTATTTCTTGGGGTAAACTATGTAGTGTTTTGTATTTTTCCCAATGTTTTAAGGAAATAACATCCACCATTTTTAAAGAAACATGACCTTAACAATAGTGGATAGTATTAGTCAAAACATTGGGACACAATTCAAAACCATACATAGTTTAACCAAAATATTATATTATGTACAAATGTGAATTCTACCTACTTCAGATAAAACTTGGTGTTTTCTGGCTTCCAAAACAAAATTTGTATTTTCTAAAAGATTTTTAGTACTGTCAGATACCTGGATTCTGAAAACTATATATATATATATATATATATATATATATATATATATATATATATATATATAAAACAGAAGAAAACGGAAGAAAACGGAATATACCTTTTTCTTTTTCGTTTTTTATGTTGTACTAATCCTTCGAAATCAAATAAAATGTTATAAAAACATATTTATAAACAACAAAACATAACACTTAATATTAATTATATAAAAAGCCTTTTTCGGCAAATTTATTTTTGCCCTTTTCAAACATGTCTTCCAAAAATACTACGACTACATATATATAGCGACATCTATGTTAATACATGATAAGTAAAAATATAATAAAAGACAAAAGAATAAAAGAAATATACAATTAGAATAAACAATTCATATAGAACATCTGAGACTGAATTGGACAGTCTATATTATCACATAACTTATACAACTCTACTATAATTCAAATCTCCATTTCGTAAATTGCATTCCAAACAATCATCCACATCAGCTATCTATCCATTCTTTTTTCATCAACCATTTATTATTCATTCCAATAGACGCCTTATATATATTCATACAATTAGTTTTATTATACATAATATAATTTGTTTCATATAATCTGCGTCTATTAACATCTTTTATATAATTTAAAGCCCTTATACTATCAGTACAATTAATTTTATGTCCAGTTTGCAAATAATGAACATATAATGCTGACTTATCATCTTTCCTATCGATAGCACCATTATGTTCCTTAGCTCTTTCGCTCAATTGCTTTGAGAAAAATTGAGAAAAATTATACCAATTGATTCAAGGCAGCCATGGATACAAAAGATGAATGTAATAAAGAATTTTAAATATAAAAATGATAAATTTAACACTGATAGAAATTTTGTTAAATTGCAAAAAGAAAAATTTAAACAAGATTATGTAAGATGCGGATATGGGATAAGACATATTAATAGTATTTTTATAGGAAATTATAAAAAGAGAAACAAGAGAATTGATAATAAAGATAGGAAGAAATGGATAAAGATTTCATATTTACCTAATGTATACAAAATTTTATGTAAAAAAAGGAAAAAATATTTGAGTGAAAATATTAATGTGGGATGGGCCAATAGTAGAAATTTAGATAAATTAATAACTAATTATAGGTTAATAGATGAGATACAATATAAAAGGGGAATGGTATATAAAATTACTTGTAAATTTTGTAATATGATTTATTATGGGCAGACAGCAAAGCAATTGAGCGAAAGAGCTAAGGAACATAATGGTGCTATCGATAGGAAAGATGATAAGTCAGCATTATATGTTCATTATTTGCAAACTGGACATAAAATTAATTGTACTGATAGTATAAGGGCTTTAAATTATATAAAAGATGTTAATAGACGCAGATTATATGAAACAAATTATATTATGTATAATAAAACTAATTGTATGAATATATATAAGGCGTCTATTGGAATGAATAATAAATGGTTGATGAAAAAAGAATGGATAGATAGCTGATGTGGATGATTGTTTGGAATGCAATTTACGAAATGGAGATTTGAATTATAGTAGAGTTGTATAAGTTATGTGATAATATAGACTGTCCAATTCAGTCTCAGATGTTCTATATGAATTGTTTATTCTAATTGTATATTTCTTTTATTCTTTTGTCTTTTATTGTAATTTTACTTATCATGTATTAACATAGATGTCGCTATATATATGTAGTCGTAGTATTTTTGGAAGACATGTTTGAAAAGGGCAAAAAATAAATTTGCCAAAAAAGGCTTTTTATATAATTAATATAAGTGTTATGTTTTGTTGTTTATAAATATGTTTTTATAACATTTTATTTGATTTATATATATATATATATTATATATTTTATATATATATATATATATATATATATATATATATATATTGTAACAATTTAAATAAATCATTTGTTATTTGTAACAATATTTATCAATTAATATAAATATGTATTTGTAATTATTAAATTAATATAAAAGATATGTATTTGTAACTATAATAAATATTTAGATAGGGGAAATTATTAATTATTAGATATGTGCCTATCCAATCTGTACCATTTGTAACTATAGTAATTCATTATAGCATAGATAAAGAAATTATATAATCACTGTGCCACTTGAAAATATCAGCATTAAAGATTCTTGGTATTTATTTATATATTGGGGCAGTCATTTAAACAGTAAAACATACTGGACATTGTCATCTACTAAAAATAATATTAAACATAGCAACTGAATAAAAGTACCCACTGTGAGATTCCTGGAGTGCCTTATGCTTATCTCCAATACTAGGTTCTTCTAATAAAGAATCCTTCCTATCCTTCTTTCCAAATATATAAGACCATTCATGGTCATATGCACACACGGGTGCTATTCATGACAACTTATAAAAAAATATATTTTATAAAACTAATATTATGAAGTTGGAAAGGGATGATATCACTTTTTATTCAGTTTAGCTAAGTACATGTGTTTTCCCATGAGCGCCACTAGATTGTTTTCAATCTAGATAAGTATCTATTTATAGTGTACTTGAGTTCAAACTCATTCAGTACATATTTATTACACATGACTTGGATGACTATTGAACAAAAATGACATTCTTATATTTTATCTATATTGATAAAATTACAAGATCCCAATATTACCAAAGTTTATACTATAGATCAAAGATTCTTATAGACATTGCTAGCTCATTAGCGTATATTGATGAACAGACATGTATAATACTATTAATGGCTTCCAAGCAAGCATGTGAAGACCATTATTGATATTGATGGCCATTTAACTAAATTATTTATCACAATAAAGGTAATAATGATGATGATGATGAAAATATCATAATAATGATTATAAGAGTGATGATGATACCAGCCATGGCTTAACAATAAAATCACAACAATAAATTCATCTTTATAAACTTATAGGCATCTATTAAAATTATTATATTTCATACTGGGATTTAATAATGCTAATGGTGATGATTGATCATCATGAATCTCTTTGCATAATATTCCACTTTATATAAACCCCTCTTTACTAAAACATATTCATTACGCTAAACGTTAAATTTAATGATTATAATTTATTAATGATGATTGATGGCTATCATAACTTTTATATAGTATTATTTGAAACGTTTTTAACTAATAACATGATATCCATCTTTGATGAGGATGATCTAAATTCATGGACACAACACAATTTTAGCTTTCTATGTCGAACTATATTTATCAAAATTTTGTTATTCTCAAGCATAATCCTTAAATACTTAAATATCAGCATTTTAGTTTACCTATTATTTTGCGGACGCTTAATATTTGCAAGTGATTGCTCAATATATACGAATGGTAATACTTAATAACTGCGAGCAATGATGCTGAATTAAAATGATAGAATTAAGAAAAAAAAAAAAAAAAACACAATATTCTTAATAATTACTCGGAAACCAATTAAGATATATAATTATATTTTATTAACACTACTACTCTTTCTTTCCTTCTTTAAAGTCAAATCGACAATTAAATAAATGGCTTATTAACATAATAAATTTACATAAGTATAAGCGAATAAACTTAATATATAGGTTTGTCATTTTTCTTGATATCTCAAAATAAGCTGACTTAAATCAATATTAAAAAAAAAATACATATTCTATAAATGCTTATTTAAGACTTTTCTTACTCATCATATCATAAAATATATTTCAGGTAATACTTGTATATGTCATTTCATTTCCATTCAAATGTAATGCCCTACTTTTTAATTTACCATTTTAAACTAATCATATATAACCTATTCTTTGATGTGTTTGGATAAACAGTTACACATTCACGCATTCGGTAATGTTAACATATATGTTTAAAATGTATACCCAAAAATTACATATATAAAAATATCTTTTTCTTTTGCAACCTTATAGCGAAAGAAAATAAAATACATATATTAATTTTTAATATGCAACAAGATAAAATAAAAATAAAAAAACATTATAAATGCATATATCTATAGGTTGCTCATCATCATTAACAACTGAAGAACAATTAAAAAAAAAATTTCAACATTACAATATATCATAAAAAATAATGAAAAATTTAAGTTTAAAGATTTAAATTATGTTTGTGCTATGTTGTGAGATATTGCAAATAACTATAGATAAACAAGTCTTTAATGTTTCTGTATCAAAAAAGAAAATTGCTTTGATCAGTAAATTAAGGTTTACTTTTAATAAGTAAAAGAATAAAATCGGTTAAAGAAAGTTCATATTTACCCGTCTACTTTTTACTTCTTATTAATGTCCTGAATTTGAATTTTAGACTGCTTTTCTTTGCTCACCAACAAAAACAAAAAAAAAGAAAGTTATTGCAGATACTTTTAAGATAATGCGGAATCAATTGACTTTGCTTGTTTCTTCAATTTCCTTATTATTCACTGTTGATTGGCTTCCTTCTACCATTTAAAAGAAAAAAAAAAGTTATTATAAGTACTTTGAATAAGTAGGTACCGGTGGATTTGCTTGTTTCTCTTCTTTAAAAAAATAATTGCTGTTGACACTTTAGATGATTGAGGTAAATCAACAAAAAATTTGATTTATGGCTTCAAACTTGGTTCTACATGGCTGTTATGGATTTTCTCTTCCTCCTATCCCCTCTTCTCCATTGTTTGAAAGGCAATGAGCTTTTAATAAGACATGAACTAGGAACAAAGCATTCCATATAGCTTGCGTGGTGGGCTTCAAAATTTATAATTTTGTTGGTTATTACTGGATACATGATTTCATAATAGACAGATCAGCGATTTTGACTCTTCTGTATTAATCATAATCAGGAAGCAGAAAAAGATGGTTTAGCAATGCAAAGGCATTGTATTTTGCAAAACCAAATATGTTAATATCATTTTTATAATTATTACTAGCTTATAATAAATTCAATCTTGTTCCATTTCTCTCCTATTCTTTAATATTGCTTGAAAATTGCTTTATATAAACGCACATTTCATTTGCTCTTTTTTTTTCCAACTTTCAAAGAGTGAGAAAAAAAAGAATTAAAGCGTTCACTCTTTTTTTTTAAAAAAAAAAGATTCGAGCTTACATTTCTGCTTAAGAATTATAACAAGGAAGGACGACTGAGTTGAGTCTCAAAATAATAATAATAATTTAACTGATCATCTCTCTAAAGAAATTTATTACTGACTGATCATCTCTTTAAAAAAAATTAATGATTAACTGCCCAAAAAAATTGTTTTAATCGTTTATATCGTGAAAAAAACATCTGGAGATCTTATCTTAAAAAATCAAAGCTTCACAAGTTTGAGGTCGGTCACTATCAAAAAAGATTTAAAATTGAATGCTATGATTATCTACATTAAAGCACCTCTTTTGTAAAATAATTTTAAGATACAGATAAACAACAAAGCTGGTCATCTATAGACATCAGAAATAAGTGTAAAAGCATCTTTGTGTTTGTACAGATCTATTCATTGTTTCACACGTGTACAATTTTTATCTCCTAATCTAACAGTTTTATATTACACCTTTCTGATTTACTCTATTTTATCAAAATGAAAGTTAAATAAATTTAACACATATTATTTAATAATAAAAAATTATATAATAAATCATAAAAAAAAAAAGAACTGCCTATTCATAATGATAAATATATACATATAAATCTCTGTATGTATAAAAGAATATTTTTTTTTTTTTTTTTTTTAAATAATTGAATACTATATGTATATGTACAATATATATATATATAATATTTTTCTATATATTGCTATATATATATATATATATATATATATATATATATAAAGTTTGATATCTGTATTCGTTTCACAATATATGTAATATACAAATCAATATATATATATATCAAAATACAATACAATTTATATAAATTATATTCTTTTAGAAGTACTTTCGACTATACACTTTGTAGTCTTTATCAACTATATAACATTGAATAATCAAAACGAGACAACCCTTAACAATACCCATAGTTCAATTCAGATTTCCCACAATTCTGTTATCTTAACATATTAAAATAAAAATTTTAACAGTAAATACAATATTATAGTTTAAATTCTTTTGTAGTGCTTTTGTTTATGTGGTAATGCTCATCAGCTTCAACTGAATTTCAAATTTTTTAACCTTAATGTTATGTATATTTCAATAAGCTGTGTATGAATGTATTATAACAACTTGCCTACTAATAACATCATTCTTATATTTATCAATTAATATTGCCTCTTTAATTTTTTTATTTTTTATGATTTCTTCTTCCATTAATATAAATGATGTTATTAATAGGCAAGTTGCAAATATGGTCATACACAGCTTATGGAAATAAATGTAACATTAAGTTTAAAAACATTTGAAATTCAGTTAAAAACTGACTAAGATTACCACATAATTGAAAGTGCTACAAAAGAATTTAAACTATAATATTGTATTTACCGTTAATTATATATATATATATATATATATATATATATATATATATATATATATATATATATTGTAGTGATATATCACCCTCTCAAAAAGATAATTTAAGGCAGTCACATCTCACTATAGTCAGATTTAAGGTCTTCATATAGGATGCCATGAATGATGTGATTTAATTTTGATATAAAAGTATATTTGTTCCCAATAACTAATTTATTATTAATAAATTATTATATCTAAACCACATCAAATCAATTTCCACCTTAATTAATTTTACCGTTATGGTCAGATTTCAAACTCAAGGAAGTTTAACAATTCACTCTCTTCAGGGGTTCCTATCAATATTCTAAAGTAATATTAATAACAAATCTAACTGTCTCTTTAAATTAAATAAAACAAAATTGAAGACTTCATTTAATTTAATACAAAAAAACATAATTATTTATTTAACAATTAAATAACTTAAATTTTACCATATAAAAATATTTATATAACTACCTCCTTGTATTAAAAATATAAATATTTTATTTACTTACGGTAAATATATTTTCTAACCTATAACAATACATGATTACATAATGTATATAAAATATAAGTATCCAAATATTAAAACTTTTATATTAACACTATTCTATAATAATTAGATTATACAAATAATATACCAATCATTTATATATAATATCCTTCATTCATTAAAATGATTGTACATAACTTATATATATATATATATATATATATATATATATATATATATATATATATATATATATATATATATATATATATATATATATATATATATATATATATATATATATATATATTTATTTATTATTTCACAACATTGTTAATCATTTATTCACTTATCATACATTATGGTTAGTAGACTATTTGGATTAGTATCAACACTGTAGTGTCATGTCATATAAAATAATAGTATGTGAATTTTAAAAAAAGTTTAATCTCTTACCTCCAAGTTCACATTATCCCTTTCCCATATTAATATTTCTTAACCTATATTTAAATCTTTATTAATCATAAGAAACATAAAAATATCTTAAATTATTAATTCTCTCTTAATATTCATAAGGAATGAATAGGATGATAAAGGAAATGAAATTAACTTTTCCCAATTATAATTTTCAAAAAAGTTAAATGGTATTTATAAAAGTTATTACAATAATCTCAAATGTTCGTCGTGAAGAAAAATCCTTCAGAGATGCAAGTTTTGATTCCTTCATTGTTAGACATTAAAGAAAATAATAGGATATCCCAAGTTGACACTTAGTTTCCTCTTTATATGAAGATTTCTTCTTCTTAATGCACAGTTTCTTTATTAACAATTATAATTCCATTTTGATTATCAAACTTGTATATAATCTTATAGGCATTCGGCAAAAGATGTTATTCATATATATATATATTAGACTAGGCAAGTGCATTTCATATATCCTATGATAAATAAATGTTCTACTCACTTTGCATTTTCCTTATAATGTAAAGTACATTAAATCTAGTTGAAGTTTTTTAAACATGTTCTTTTTTAAAACGAAGTTTACAATTTAGAACATGTAATTCGTACAATTTTTATAGAACATGAAAATATATTAAGATTACTTTCTTTAAACAAATATTAGAAATTTGTTCTAATGAGTATTAAATTGTTCAAAATATAGATGTTATCTTACACTGTTTTTTTAAATCGAACATAGTATAAGTTTTTATGATTATATAGCTGACAAAAATAGAATCCTTAGCCTTCTAACAAAAAGAATAGAATTATTTTTATATTGTATCTCACTGCATGATCTTGCTGAAGCATACACATTCTACATTGTTGCAATAACAATTCAATATTAAAACACTAAGTTAATTTCATTTCTTTTAATTCGATAAACTATGTGAACCCAAAGGTCATTCATAACCTTGTCAACAATCTTTTGTCAACAACGTCATTTTTCATTTTAAAGAATGAAAATTGCTAACTTACTAAATTATATATTTATATTTTCATAAATATAATAAGAATGCAAATATAATGTATACATATTGGTTATGTTTGTATGAGTATATATATATTATAACGGGTACTGTATTTTACTTATATATATATTATAACAATAAGTAAAAAAAATAAATAAATTACATAATTATAAAAGACTGTTTGTTTTCAAATAGGGAATAAAAGTTGTTTATAACTTTAAAGAAGAGGAAAAAAAATTCTGAATATAAAGACAGTTTAATTAATGACAGTGGCATTTAGTATGATAATATGACATAAAATAATCAAAGAAATTTGACTTTATATTTTTTGCATGACATAAACTAGAAGCTTAAAAATAACTCATTAATTAAAGATAGAGAATTAATAATGTAAATTCATGTATCCAGCACAGAGCAGTGAAAGGAAGATTTATCTTGTAGATGGATGGGAGTTTGTGCCAGTCAACTTCAGTGATTGAAACCATTTATTGAAATCAGCATAAATGAAATGAAAAAAGACACTTGATTCCTAGCGCTTCAGTCCTGCACCTAAACTAATAAACAAATGCAGACCATTGCTTATATGCACAAAGAATTTGAGTCTAAGAGCTGGCCTGGGAATATCTGAACAACTTAGCTAATGATGCTTACAGATCATATTGATTTATAATATGAATTATATACACCTATTGGTATATATATATATATATATATATATATATGTATATATATTCATATATATAAATATATATATATATATTCAGTTACCATCACTCAGTTATATATATATATATATATATAACTGAGTGATGGTAAAAATCATCATTATTCACAGTCAATTTAATTTTAAATATTTTCTAATTTGCAAAAGTATATATAAGAATTTTGGAGAGCAATAGCAATCTACAGGGATCACTCAGAGATCTGAATAGTGACTAAAAACATAACCATAATAATTAATCATCAACAGCATTATAATAACTCAAAGTAAGTATAAGTAAATATGAAGACAACCATCCATCATCATCATTGATGGAAATAATCAAATCAGTACAATAAAACAACAGTCAATCTTGTAACTAGATTGAAAAATGGGTCTTCACTAGACCAGGCCAACTATTGAGCCTTTGCCAGCTTGGACAATTATTAAAATCTAACTTGGATGCACCCACTTAGTGCCCATTCATTAGAATACACAATAATCATAATATCTAACTATAATGCTGGAACACAATATACTGATCATCATCAATGCTCTGGCTATGTAAGTGCCATTAAATAATTTCAGTTTCATCATATAGTGATTTAGTTTCTTAAGCTGGATTTGAAGATATTACATGTGTGATAAATTTCATGCTTTCCAAGTGATAGAAACATGTTTGATAAATGCTGATTTTAGAGTTAGTATTACGAAGTAATTTCTAGTCTCCCTAACCTTCACTGACATGATCCAATTAACTCGGAAGGAGCTGGTCTATAGGTGGAGACAACAAAAGAAATATTGATAATCTCTATTGGTGTTTATGTAAACAAAAGCTTGTTAGGAGCTTTTGGTAACACTCCATCTATATATATATATATTATAATGGGATGGCCTATTTGATAGCCTTAGTTGAGGCACCAAATATAACGGAATGGCATTTAATCATCCCAGTTGATATACCAAATATAATAGAATCGATTATATTTAATGCTTGGAAATCATTAACTTAATGCTTCATAGTTAGGTTCACCAAATATAACAAAATGGATTATATTTAAAATCTAAGTTGTATATATGGGGATGATTAAATTCCCTAGAAAGAGGACATGCATTTCACTACAATCGGATTTGGGTCTTCAGGTAGAATGCTAGAAATGAATCAATGAAATACTTAGTCCATGATTATATCTATCTTTTTTTATACTAGCTCAATAATCTTTAAATAGGTTTTAATATAATTTAGACTAGTTCATCCATCTTTCATCCCTCTTTCAGTCACCATTATGCCACAATATTCAAACTCATGGATAATTTGCAATTAGCTCTCTTCAGGGTAAATTCAAAACAAGTTATTATTTATATGCCTTTATATAAGCATTAATTACAATTGATATTAATATGATATTTATAATACTAGCATATATATAATATAATTCAATAATGATTAGACAAAGAGATCAAGTTAATACATCAATATTTAATAAATAATAAAAAATATAATATAATAGATAATAAAATATTAATAAATAAATATGGATGAATTTTATCATTTTAAAAATATTAATAAATAATATTTTTATTTAATACTCTATGATAAAACTCACTACTATAATAAACTTTCAAAAATTAAAAAAAATAGTTTAAATTAACAGATATATAAAAACAATATCTGGGTTCAAAAATTAATAATTTATGTAACTTATTAATTTATTTATCGTTCTTATTGATATGCTTCACAATTACCCATATATAAGTATTATTTGCCATTGTATAACTTATATATTATATGTATTTTTAATAAATAAAAATACATTAAACGTTTACAATATTACATAGTAAACACAATATAATCCTGTTTAAGATATCTGTCAAATAATAACTATTTTTTATATCCCTCATCTAATTTGATGAATTATGTTAAGCTTTCAATTAATTATATTTAATAATATATATAATTTTCCTTTTAAGATATATATGATGCGATGCCAAATTTGAAATAAAGATAATAATAATAATAATAATAATAATAATAATAAACATATTAAAATAATATAAGCATTATTATAATATATATAAATAAATAATAAAGGAAACTTATTTATAAGAGAGTTGAGAGTAGATATTGAAGTCTATAGTTCATCATCCCAATGAAGATCTCTTACGAAGCATATCACCAATCCATTGGTACAATGATGATTCCATTTATCCTTAAATGATAAACTGTTAATAACATCCAATGACCGGATTAATGTGAAATAAAATAAATATTCTTCGAATGTAGATGTTCTTAATCTTCATTTCTCTATTATCACTAGACGTTCTATATATTCAATATTTCAAAATATTTTAAAATAGCATGCAAGGTTGGTTTCGAAACCTTTACGATATAAAGCTGTTTTACTCAAAACACATTGTTTTATCCTATATATATATATATATATATATATATATATATATATATATATAATTATCTTAAATTTATATATATCCGAAGAATCACGGAAGTATTAAAACAACGTAGTTTCCAAAAAACTTAAACAGACGTTGTTTTCTTTTATATTGCTATTCCTTTAAGATTGAGTAGAAAATTAAATATATTTTCCTTGCAGACTATTAATCCACAAATTATTTTAATTTGGAAAAGTTAATATTTAAATTCCAATCGTTAAATAGTAGTATTGATAGAAGAAAAATGCTATTTTTAAAGAGAAAATATTTTCTTTTTCTTTCATTTTTTTATATCCAGAGAACGAACGAATCTGCTCGTGTGTTATATACAAGTTCATGCTTAACTCAACTATCAATTGCTCCACTGACATTAAGATTTAATAATAAAATAAAAAAAATATATAAGTATTTATTCTTAACTTCAAATCTGGCATTTTACTCAAATGTATATATAAATAGTACATATATGTTACATAATAAAATAGTCAAATAAAAATTTATATTTATAAATAATTTCACAAGAGATAAAACACATTAGACCAATAATAATAACTGTAAGTTACTATATATATATATATATATATATATATATATATATATATATATATATATATATATATATATATATATATATATATATATATATATATATATATATATATATTTGTACCCTTTTGTTTAGGTTATAATGGACTATTTTTAATAATCTACTGAAAAATTTTAAATTTTGAAGTTGGATAAGGGGTGATGTATGTTGTGTGTTAATAATCTTTGAATAATTTAGTTAAGGCAAGTAATATAATTGATGTATAGTGTTGGGTTGGTATCTGTAAGAAAACAGTTAACTAAAAATCATTATAAGATTGTATGTTTGGGAGAATTGTCCATAATAAATACTGATTTAATAAGTCTTATAAATAATAATTAGGGTAACTTTTAAAAGTAATGCTTTAAAGTTAAACGAATAGATTTAGTAATAATAATTGTATTTAATGGCTATATTTTTAAAATCATTTGATTAAAAAATAATAATGTGGAAGAAAAGTGTATTTTTTTGGTTTTATAATTTTAAAATAGTTATTTTAAAATTGTGCTATAATAGTGATTATGTAACATTTTATAAATTAAATTATTATTTTAGTCTTTAAATTATTAGCGCCTTATTTAGTTTTGTAAATCATGTGACACACACCTGTGTTTGAAAATAGAATAATATTATCTGTTATAAATGTTAAATTGTATTTTAAAAGTGAATATAATAAATAAAATCAGACTTATGTTTTTTGTTGAAAATAAATATGTTAAGTTCAAAATAGGTAGAAATGGTAATAAATATTGAAATGTGATTTTTAAAGATTATTTTAGAGTCTTTAGTAAGTGAAAATAAAATGTGAAAATTAAGTAAGAATTGAATAATATAATAAAAATAAATAATTAGTAAATTATTATTAACTTTAAATTTAAACCAATGTTCGTGGTCCCGGATAATTTGAGGGTAGGATTGTTTAACGGACCAATCAAAATTGGAATCAGCTGGAGTATTTAAGAGATGTTTACATTTTGGCAGACGATTATTGAGCTGTTATCTCATTCTACCCACGTACTATTATAACATCGTTAATATTTTCTACAATTTCAGTAAAGTATTTAGTAGTGTAATAATCCATTTTATTTAACTTCAATTTTTGTAAAAGTACAGTAGTCTATTATTATAGGCTCGTGGGATATAGAAATGTTTTGCTAAAAAAATAAATTATTCCTTACTTTGCCAACCTGCTTTGTTCAATTTGTCATCAACTTAAACATGAAGAAGTCATAACTAAATATAAAAAATTTAATGGAGGTATTCAAATATTATTATCGTATAAAGTATATAATTTTGCCTATGTTGTTAAGTCCTATTGATTTACGACTAAATTTCATAAAAAGAACGTCACAGAAAAATATATATATATATTTTTTCATTAAATGATATAAAGTTAAATGAGATAATGTATTTCATGAAGAAAATTTCTTTAAAATACAATGGAAAAATACTTTTAAAGGAAATAAAACTTTTAAATTTGATCAAACAATTATTTTAGAACGTGGATATATTTCTTTCTGAAGAAATATTGGAAATATTTTAAAATTGGAATTTTTCCTATAAAATATGAGATCATTTGCGAGTATAACACTTATATCGACTTATATCTTATTTTAAAAAAATATTACAAGTTAATCATTAAGATATGAGGGACATACAAAAGTTTATTTAAATTATTTGGGAAAATAATTTAAGTTATTTGAAAATATTGGGAGAAGTATTGGTTGTATCAGAAGATATTAAACCGCAGTAAATATGGAAAACTTACAAGAATTTGGAAAATTATCTTGACGAAGAGTATTTAAGATTAGATATTTACCTAATAATACATATTAAAGATTTTTAACGTTTTGGAGATAAGAAAAATATTAATTATATTAGTGTAAGTCTTATAGAATAAAAGTAAACGTACCGTATTTAACTTGAACTGTCAGTTTGGATTATATATTACAACGTTAAGAACTGGAGCATGCGTGATTATTGATGTCAAAAGTGTGTATTAATGTTTTTTTTTTTTACCAGGAGAAAAGATACTTCCTGTAATGAACTTAATATCAAGAAAAGAACATTTCATCGTAAGAAATTCTAATAAAATTATTGTAAATATGGTTTTAAAATTATTTTTTTACTAACACAATTATAGTAATATTTATCCATAGTATAAATATAGCATAGAAACAGAAAACATTAAATTATTTACTAACTTAGTAATTAAAATTTATTGTAAAAAAATGTTTATTTAGATGGTACTCCAGATGACATCACTAAGTAATTGCCAACCGAAATTAATTATGGTAATAATGTAAATTATTAATAGTTTTAAAATGTGGTTGTTATTTTGTACGGATGGATGCGTATATAAAACACACACCTACACATAATTTATGATTTGTTTAGTTATTTAAGAATATTCATAATTGTAATGATATCGTAAAGATATTTAAACATAAAAGAAATATAAGTATATGATTCTATTAAAACTGAAGTGGATGTTTTGTTGAATAATTTAAAGTGTTAAAAAATAGGACACTGATTCTGATTGTTTGTGCTAAAGTTTGAGAACTATTAAAGAATGAAATAATCTTGTCTTATTAGTTAGTTAGACTGTTATTCTAAAAATGAATTTATTTGTTATTATAGAAATGAGGATGAATTTGGTGATGTAAATTGGTGAATTTAAATGCTAATATCTTAGTATTAGATTATATAAGACCAGGATAATATTGTATGTAGGTTTTATTTATATGGGAAGAAGAATATACTATATTAATGTTTATACAAGTATAGCTAACATAGCCCTATATCTTGTGGATATTCATGGCAGTGTTTATTTTTTCTATGTGTTAAAGTTTAATGTGCCATAGTGCTGAATGAATAGCCCGGACATTATATTTGGTAGAAGAGGTTATTAAACAAATAAGTTATACCTCAGTTCATGTACACTGTGCCCATGATGGTTAGTGATAAAAGGTTAAGTTGAAGTTATAGTTTACCCCACATGTCTACTAGTTTATGTCTTATTGAAATTTATTGGATTACATTGTAAAATATGGTTGTTTTAAAATTTGGAAATAATTAATAAGTTTGGAAATAGAGAATTGTTAAATTGGATAAGATAAGTTATGTTGCTTAGATTATAATAAGTGTAAAATTATAAAAACATAATTTCATCAGTGAAAGAATCATAAAACTTTTATAATTAAAAATAATATTTATTTCTTTTTTATAATATAAATAGTTGATAATTTAAAAGAATTTATAATGATATTACTTAATTATTAAGATTTTTTTAAAAGACATACTTACAATGCATATTTTTATTTATGATTAAAGTTAATAGACTGAATCGTGTTGAATGAATGAAAGTAGTCATAAGTTTTACAAAAATAATTTTATAACAACACACTAATCCATACATGATATTTAAAGTTTAAAGTAATAATTAGTAAGTAGCTTAGTTTGATTGTAGGCTATGAATTAAGGTTGTTCACATGAATATTTGAAGAATGACTATACAGAATAATAAATTATTTTTTAAAAACTAATTAACAAGGATAAGTTCATAGTAAGAGTATCACCTATATTTTTTAAAACCTATAAAGTAATAATATCGAATAACTGTAATAAAAAGTTATATAATGATATTTTTTTTTTTAAAAAAAGAAATATTTTAATTAAGAAATGTTCTGTATTTTATGTTTTAAGTCATTTCTCATTTGTCTTGAAAAAAATACCTGAATACGAATAAATAGAATTCTTTCAAAATGTAAATAACGTAAATAATTTTATTGTTAAGTTTGTTAATAAAATTGCTAAATGCGTTTTATAAGTCTTGGTGTTGACTCAATTTCTTCACATCGCAATTACATAATCACAGATAATTATAATGAAGACATAATATTTATAATATTTGCACATCATAAATAAAATTTTATGTAGGAGTTATATTTTATTGATATATTTTATTTAAGAAGTTTTACTTATGGTATTATTATGATGGTCATGGAATAATTACCAAAGATTTACATTAAATTATCTTAGTAATGATTGCCACATATTCTCAGATTATAATATCATACTAAATATATTTATTTAAGATGTCATATGGATAATAGAGAATTATATTACAATTTTATTATGAGATATACAAGAATAACATTATAAATAAAAAGATAGAAGAGAGAATTATAGATTAAAGATTAGTAGTACTATTTGTTATTATTAATATTATTAAATTGTAGTTAGGAATGATATTAAATCCCTTATCATACTTGATTACAAAAGTTATAATTAATTTATCATTATTTTAAGAGAATCTGAGATAATTTGAGTTAAATTAGTTTTGAGAAATATATTTAAATTAATTTGTTAAAGGTAATTTACTTAGTTAGTTTTGATTAAAGACGTAGGATTACTATAAATGTGATATTTAAGTAATAGGAATAAGGATAGTATTCTTATGCCATTAAGGTGATATCCAGTGGGAGATTGTCTTAATGTATTCGCTCTGCCACTTGTAAACTCACTTCATAGTCTCATGTTTTGATTAGATATTCATTTATTTCATTTTATAAACCAGAACTATATTATTATTTATTAATTAAGTTAATTTAATCATTGATATTCTTAAAAATATAGTTATTATTAATTTAGATACATTTTAGATAAACATAGTTATTTATCTGAGCTAGATCAAGTGATTATAATTATATATTTCCGGGAAGTGAGGGTACAATATATACATATAATAAATAAAGTTTAATATCTGTATTCGTTTCACAATATTCTAAAAGAATATAATTTATATAAATTGTACTGTATTTATATATATATATATATTAATCTCACTTTCAATTTGTTTGCTTTATTTTGAATTATTTTGTTTTCTCTAGTGTAAATAAAGACTGATTGAGGATGGATTTCTTTCATGAAATTTGGATATTATTGTTTTAAGCCCTCAAAATGATAAAAACCATTTTTGTTAACTTAAAATTTCTTTTTGTAAATATATCCTATCAGACATTATAATTATAATAAATGTTAACAAAATTTTCTTTCTGTAAATATATACTATTACACATTATAGTTTATCAATAAGTGTTACTGAATTGTTAAAATCATTCTGATATATGTTTGATCATCACCATCATTTTGTATTTGCACAATTAAATTATTGATCATCATCTTTATGCATTTGCATCACTAGATGTTTGATCTATATCTTTATTATGCATTGCTCTTTTGAATGATTGGTCACCATCAGTATTTTTTATATTAAAATATACTGATCTTTGTTTATACATAGGCATATTTGGTTGATATTTAAGTAAGTCCATCTTTGAAGAGAGCTGACTTCAAGAACTCCCTGAGTTTGATTTCTGTGTTGTTATGGGTCCTAAAAAAAGAAATGTAATGAATATGCACTAGTGTAGATTACATTGAAATGTCTTTAGTAAATTATGAGCTAGTATAATAAAGGAGATGTATTTTGGGGCTAAGCATTTCTTCATGACATCTCTAGTGGTAATTCTGAACTGATATCAGACCCATATAGCTATCTGTCTTGCTATGCTGAGTTTGAAGACATTACGTGTCTAAAAGATTCACACTTGCAAGCTGAATAGAAACTGTTTCATAAACGCTCAGAGTTTGTGTGTAGATCTAGTTTCTTATTCCTGTCTTTCACTGATGATAATAAATAGCTTGAAATCATGATCTGAAAGTGGAATTAAAGTTAGAGATAGTGAATACTTGCTCTGACGTTTATGTAAACATACACTTGATGGTGTTTTTGATAGAACGCCATCTGTTGACATAAATACAAGCTTTAGCAAGTTTTTAACTTGTTTTTTTGTTATATATATATATATATATATATATATATATATATATATATATATATATATATATATATATATATATATATATATATATATATATATATATATAGTGTGTGTGCTCGCTATTAAGAATTTATATGATAGAAAATTATCAGACTTTGAACTAAAAGTTTTAAATAAAGGTTTTAATTTTGCAATAACACGAACAAAGTTACCTTTTGAGGATATTATTTGCAGAGTAGAAAATAGTTTATCAAAAATACCTTGTGGGGATGCACATATAGTGAGGGGGAAAATATACCAGATTTTAAATAAAGCAAAACCACCTAAAACTAATTTATCAATTAATGAAAGAAGAGGTTTGTTTGCATTAAAAATGGCAAATCTATTACTATTCTTCCAGAAGATAAGGGTAATACTACAGAAATTTTAAATATGGCTGTTTATTATAAAAAAATACATGATTTATTAAATGATAATATTTATAAAAAAATTATAGAGATCCTATGACTTATCTTGAAAAGAAAACGAAAGAATTAATTTATTCTACTGATCTAGATTTAGAAACAAAGATCAAACTTACTTCCAGGGAAAAATCTTATTTTTATCCAAAATTATATGGTTTACCAAAAGTTCATAAGCCAGATATTCCATAGAGATCGATTGTAAGTGCAGTTGGTTCACCTTCACAGTCACTAGCTCGTTTTTTTGACTTCCTTTTTACAGCTGCATTTAACAACAAGGTCATCATATGTTAAAGATGCGAATCATTTTCTCGAATTTATCAGGGATATTAAATGAATAAGAATGATATTTTGTTAAGTTTTGACATTGTTTCACTTTTTACTAATGTACCTGTAAATGAAGCTATTCAAGTTTTAAAAAAATATTCAGTTTCCTAATTTTGCTATGGTTTTGATTGAACACTGGTTATCTACTACATTTTTTTTTTTTTTGATGGGCATATGTATAAACAAACATCTGGTCTAGCTATGGGCTCTCCAATTTCTCCAGCATTAGCTTCTATTTTTATGGAGGATTTGGAAAATAAAATTTTAACTTCAGCAGTTAAAAAACCATCTATATAGCTAATGTATGTTGATGATACCTTTGTTATTTGGCCTCATGGTGAGCATGCTCTTGATGACTTTTTTAATTTTTTTAAACTCTTTTCACAACAATATTAAATTTTCTGTGGAAATAGAAAATAATAATCAATTACCTTTTTTAGTTGTTTTGATTGAAACAAGGGAAGATGGGTCTTTATCCCATGGTATATATAAAAACCAACACACACTGGAAGGTGTCTGCATTTTTCTTCTCATCACCATCCTGCACAACTATTTTCAGTGGCAAAGACACTATTGGATAGAACAAAGATACTTTCTGATGATAGTCATTTTCACCAGGACCTTTCTACTATTAATAAAATGCTTCTTCATAATGGTTTTAATTACAACTTTATCAATAGGACTTATACATATATATATATATATATATATATATATATATATATATATATATATATATATATATATATATATATATATATATATATATATATATATATATATATATATATATATATATATATATATATATATATATATATATATATATATATATATATATTGATACATCAGAAATTAAGACAATTTTGCCATATATAAAAGGTGTAACTAATAAAATTGGTAACATTTTAAAGAATAATAATATTCACACAGTTTACACTACTTATAAAAAAAAATAGTAAAATACTTCCACTTCCTAAAGATAAAATTGCTTTGAAGTGTCATGGTGTATATGAAATTCCATGTAGGGTCTGTTCACATATGTTTATTGGACAGACTAATCATAGAATAAATATTAGAAAGGAAGAACACATTCTGGCAGTCACAGAAAGATCCAATTCATCAGCTATTTATCCTCATATAAAATTAACAAATCATGATATCAATTTTGAAAAAAAACAAATATTTTAGCAAAAATTGAACAATATGACCAGAGATTCCTAAGATAATCTAGAGATTTTTAAAAGGCCCAAGAGTATAAATGAATGATGTGAATTAAAGAAGATTAACAACATTTGGAAGAAGCTATTGGAAGAGAAAATAAATTTTAAAACTTCTCAACCAATATATGAGGAGAAAGAAAACAATAAAAACGATTTTAAATCTCATGCACATTCTTATTATAATTTGAGAAAGAGAACACTCTGAGGAAATTACTTGATATTGTATTGAAACATCGGCATTTAGCTATTTAACTACACGGAATATTCCACAAATAGTAATAATAATGATATATATATTATATATATATTGTAACCGTTCGATTGTTGTCCCAACTACATAATATCACCAAAACATACGTGCGCTAAGAATTGTAACCTCGATCACTGATCAATTCCCGCTGCACATTGTCAGCTATTAAGAGCTGTAACCAAAAGCATATCATGCCATCTATATTGTGCACCAAAGACCACAACCAACATCTGGAGCAACTTACCACAGACCAAACCAATGATATAACATAAACTTTTTATGATTTAATTTGATCGCAGCCAGGGTGTACCGCGAAGACCTATCATAGTAGTATGATAAAATACATTAAACAAATTATAAGTATGTAATGTTATTATCTTTCAAACCTTAATTTGCGATTTTCATTGTATGAGACCCGATGGCCGACCATGTACAACATGGCATAATTTGTGGAACTACATAAGATTATGAAATTTTAAACCATCTATATGATTTTTAATACAAATGCTAGTCCAGGTAAAGCTTTGCAATAAATAAACATAAATACTTGGGTTCTTTTTTTATAGTTTACTATATCACTGAGACTCTTATTATACTGACAAATGACAATTTAAAAACGTTAAGAAAATATATTCAATCATGTCATTATCTGGTAAATCTGTTTACAGGTTTAATAATCAATTTATATTGTATACTAGAATCAATTACGCAAAGCTAAAATGATGGAAAAGGTAAATGGGATTTTATTGTACCTTACACATCATAAACTACCAAAGACAAAAAGCATCCAAATGTTTTCTCAAAATATCACTAAACTCTTATATCATGTTGACGATAGTATGTACTTCAATGTATGCTCTATCCAAGGTTTATGATTTCTGATTTTACGAATGACAAATAGCAACGGCACAGTAAGTTTAATTATAAATCAACGTTTATTTACAAATTTATGAATAATAAGTAATTAATTCTAATGTTATAATTAAAGACATAAATAAACAAATAAAATAAATAAATTATAATTCCATCGACTTTCTTCAAAAACATATCATAGGTACGGTTTTTAAAAACCTAATCATACCTTATATTTCAATTTGATATAATGAATGTATTGAGGAAATTATACTAAATTCAACATCAACTCATGAAACATGTAATGTCATTTCCAGATTCAATAAATCTATACCGTAAACTTATAATAATATAATAAATAATATTATATCTGTAGGATTTAGCTATAATGCAATCATTAAATAAAGTGAAAATTTAAACTTACATTCAGGTAAATAATAATCAACCAACAGTTAATTATTATGAGGTAACTTGAATAGAATGTCCTGCTACAATTTAATGATCTAACTTATAAATTATACTTACAAATGGAAGAAGATGATTTAGCAGAATAACTAAAATACTTTGCCCAACTTATATCTATGAAGTAAAACCATATTCCTGTGGATGCATTCATCTACACATAGGAATTAAATAACACTAAACGCTTTGTGGATTTATACACCATCATAAAGTAATAAGTATAATTACACAATTCCGCGGATTAACCACCAGCACAGGAATGAGTGTAAAATACAAAAAAAATGGCAATTAAGTAATCTGCGGATTAACCACCGGCACAGATTAATGCCATTTAACATTATAAAACAACATTACTATTTACTTCACATTAAAGTGCAAAATCATCCTCCTCAGTTATTCTGACCATTCAGAAAACACTAACATTTTAGCAAATGTGGGTTCTTGCATAATAAAATGTTACACTAATCAGGACAACTAATGTACTAACTTATCTTGCTTAAAATAAAACATATGTAATATCATATAAGTAATATTAGTAAGGAATAGAAATCTGGAAAGACTCACAAAATACCTCATGAAAAATTGATACATCTCATAAATTCATTTAGTACTTTTCAAGCTTTTTCGCAAGCGCTATTCTCTTGAATAAGTATTTTATTCAACCCCTATTAATTTAAACTTAATAAAATATAACTTATGAACTTCACATGCAAGTTCATATAACGATAAAATTAAAGTAATGCATTATTCATCAAATACATAAAATCTAACAGGTGTGTGTGTGTGTGATATAAATTAAATGTATAGCATTTTATAGTTCAATACATGAATTCTAGCAGGTGTGTGTATCACAAATTAAATTGTATAGCATTTTATAACTACAAATATGATCTGTGAAATCCATGTACGATGTGTCAAACAATAAATATACGAAGTAATAGCTACAATTATAGTTGAATTCCATACATGTAATTTTATCCATTTGTATTAGTTATTATAAGCACTATTAGATTAACGATTTTACGTGGCTCCATAAACATGAAACAATTCCAAAACATGACACACAGAGTTTAAATGAAAATGTTTTTTCATAAGTTATTAATTTCTATGTTTCTCTATTAAAACTGTTTCAAGTTTATCACATCCATGCTAATATTTATTTATCCACGCTTAAATCTAGGAATATTAATTATAGCAATTAATTTAATCATTCCAAACTGACGATAAAATTAGAAAATAGCTTTGATTAATTATTTGAAGACTGTTTTTATTATCCAAATGGTAAACAAATTAACTAGCAAATATATTACTGGCATTGCAAAGTTAAATATCAATCAATACTATATTTTTTATTAAAATTATAAACGGAAATATTAAACTATGTTAATAACTTTAACATTTTACTTTAATTTAAACTTCTTTTTTAAAAAGCAAATTTTCATATTTATAAAACTTCTGTAATTAAAATACTTATTTAATTTTTCCAAATTGTAGAATAATAAATATTTTAAAACATACCAAAATCTTGCAATTAATTCTGCTTTTAAACTGGAAAGCTCCGACATATTTCAAATGTAATATTGGAAAATTATTACTAGCGATTTGATCCACCTGGCTAGCCAACTTGAACAGACTTTTAAATTTAGCAATTCATCTTATTATTAAATACCACTATGTTATTTTTACGTTTATAGAAAACTTTGTGGTAATCCGTTTACTTGTTAACTATTTAAAATAAGCTTATCATATTTACACCATTTGCCTTTTACCATTTTCTTTTCTTTCTCCCCCCAAAAGCAACACTATCAGACAATCTTTTTTTTTAATTTGCGCTCCTTTCTTTTTTACATTGAAACGCATACGTAATTACTGTATTTATTTTTAATAATTAAATTTAGTTGAACAAATGGTTTTTTTTAATTCAATGGAAATAATTTTCAAGACCATTTTAAACAAATAAAAATTATTATTATTTTTAATAATATTTTACCAAATTTAATGTGTTGTCAAAATTTTTAAAAAGTTAAACATTTTGATATGAATTAGTATATGGAAAGAAGCAATTTAAATTTATTAAAATAATATAGACAACAAGTAAGGCAAAATATTACCCATTCTCTCTAATAAATTATTTTGAATATAAGAGAGTAATCTGTTCAAAGTGCAAATCAAGCCAATCAAATCACCAAAAGAAGACAGAGAAATTTTTATACCAGTTACATCAATTATTATATTTTATACTAAAATATATGGTTACAATATATATATATATATATATATATATATATATGTATATATATATATTTATATATATATATATATATATATATATATATATATATATATTGTGTTCTGGTTCGAAATCCCCACAACTAGTCTTATACCTGGACCCATATATGCATTGAGCGTGAAGTGATGTATGTTACAAAAATGGAAAAATCGATAACAATTCTCCACAGAATTATTAGAGGAAGTAGATTGAACATAAAATTAGGTCAATCGAAGCCTTCCCTGTTAAATTATTTTACGATCATCTGATTAACTATATGTTGATCATTTGGAGATTTGACACACTTTTAAGAGCAATGAAATGTTTTACTTCAGCCTCTAGTGCCACCCCCATTCAAGATGATATTGTTTATCCTCCTTTTCTCTCCTGAGAGAGTGTGCAAATATGAATGGTCATTATCGTATATTAATAATTTAATAAGTTCAGACTGGAAGAAATGAAACAATCCTACTCCCAGGTAAATTATCTTTGTATAGCTCAATTATATGATTTATGTACATCTCAGGTAACTAAGTGGGTTAGCACTTTGATGAAATAACTACAATCCTATTTGCCATTGAATCAATAATACCCCAAAACCAAGAAAAAGATATGGTAAACGATTTAACTATGAAATGTATTATTTATTTATAATTTCCTGATTATTTTATAACTCCCTCCACCGATTACATATAAAAAAAAATTTAATCCAGTTCATATCTGAAATAACGAAAATATAATAATAATGAGATATTACCAAAGTAAATTGTAAATTCATTTACATAAACAAATGCAATATATATATATATATATATATATATATATATATATATATATATATATATATATATATATATATATATATATATATATATATATATATATATTTAAAGGATTGCACAATGGGTGTGATCTATATCTTTTACCAACCTTAAAGTAGTAAGTCAAAAATCAAATGTATGCAGCAAATATCATATATTACAAAAAATATATAATTTAAATACAAAGGTCAATCTTAATCATATATGAGTAAATAAAAAACCAAGTAATTATTTATATACCTAAAACAAACTTTAATATTATATAAAAAAACTAATATACACTCATCTTATCTTGTACTTTCATAAAGATCAACTTCCACATGAACCACACGGCTACTCAACAGGGTATACAGGGCTTCCTTTCACCAATACATGTACAAGTTTTTTTTTATCAGCGTCGGCTAAGTCTCCTATGGCATTTTTGGGTTTGATGGATGAACAGGTGGTGCACTGTGGCTAGAAATCTACTCCATGATAGGATAGTGTAGTAAACTGGAACAGACAATAAGGCCATCTTCTTGATTATAGGGTTGGTGAATATAATTCTCATATATATATATATATATATATATATATATATATATATATATATATATATATATATATATATATATATATATATATATATATATATATATATATATATATATATATATATATATATATATATCACTTTCATGGCAGACTTACTATACACCTCAGCTATACGAATACTTGCTGGTGACTAAAGATTATGCTCGACATGTAGGTCAAATACAAATTTTAATTCTCCAAATCTGATTCTTCTTTTTTTTTATTAAATAGATATGGGATTCATATTGTTGACAACTTTTCTAAAATCCCATAATGATCCTCCCATGTATGAAAAGCTAACTTCAAATGTCCTTTCTTTATTCTATTCTTTAGACCAGCAAGATACCATTATCTTTCTTTTAACAACACATATTATTTCTCCTTTCTTTCTGCTTTGTTATCTTCTGCAAGAATATACCAATCCATTACTTAGACACGCTGCAGCCAATTCTTATTTTAGCAAACATAGATTGTCAAATTTCTGGGACAAGCTGGAAACAAAGTTTTTCTTTAAACATCTTCCATCTGACTGCTTTGGCGAGCTAGGAGCAACTGACCTCAATGTACCAAGTAATTAGTACATATGGCCCAATTAGTACAATTGTAATACCCCCCTATGCACTATTTCATGAGCCAAAAATAAAACTATACTTTTATATTAATTTTCCTACATTCTTTCACTTTTTATATCTTAAAGTATGATTTCTCTAATATTGGAATTTGTATAGCTTCCATATTGATTAATTACATTACCCATTGTGCTTGCATTCTTTTAGATAAAATTGACTTTTTGATTTTATCTTTATCCATGATCAGCCAGAACAAATTTCTTTTAATACAAAACCTTTTTTTTCCA
The DNA here is from genome assembly GCA_028023455.1 of Epiperipatus broadwayi. NCBI lineage: Eukaryota > Metazoa > Onychophora > Udeonychophora > Euonychophora > Peripatidae > Epiperipatus > Epiperipatus broadwayi. Next base: position 68,364 of record JAQFVV010012744.1, on the reverse strand, counting down.
CTAAAAGTAGATTACAATTGACAAATGGTTTTTTTTTTTGATAAATATTTATTACCAACACTCTCATTGTAATACATATAAAATCTAAATTCTAATAAGTACAAAATTTCAAGTTATATTTAAACAATTTTTAGGAAAAAGAAAAAAAATACATTTCTATATACGTGTATTGGAACATTTACAAGGGATAATAAACCTAATTACAAAAAAACTGTTCCTCATGTAAACAAATGTTACAAGCTTAGTTTTCTCTTTATGATATACATTTGCGGTGTGAATAAAATTATCAACACATATACTACATACACTTGTACTGTGGGTGTAAATAGGAATATAATATAGATCAAACCCATTTATTTATGTACCATATATACACATCTCAATTATGATTTAATAGATCTGTTAAAATTTACAATTTTAATATGATAAATGTTAGTTGTGCTGAATCTTTATCAACAGCCATTCTGTGCATGGCCATTATACATGGTCTGGCACAATACCCCCATCCATAATGAGACTGTTAAAATGAGATTGCTCTTTTTAATGGTCTTATTTAATTATTTTTGTATCTTATTTAATTATTTACATTTTAAATTAAACATTTATATATTATGAGTTTAATATGAAAGTTATGCCAATTTTGAATTAATCGCTATGTTCCCATAAGGTTTTAATACTGAGCATTATATGTGCCCTTATTCCATTGTTCCATTCTCATGCAGAAAGCATTATCCCCGCAGTATCTACAATTTTGAAACAGCCTTCATAGAGATTACAAAATATTTTAAATTTGAACTTCCCTGGATCACTAACATGAGGCATCCTAACCATGATTTTATCCCCTATTTGTAATCTATAATTAAGGGTTCCCTTCCATTTCTTAGCCTAGTGCTCATTCATTGTATTTGGGCCTTAGCTTTTCTTTTATTGAGATCCCAGTCAATGGCTTCCTCTTGGCTCCCTGAAAGATTAGTTTTTAACAGTTTTGGAAAGTGTTTTCCAAAGTCTAATTGTATGGGAGTAAACCTGGTGGATTCATTTAGAGACCAGTTAATATAATTTAGTGTCTGAGGTAATTATTTACTCACCCTCTATTGTTTGTTGGTAAATAGGTATGGAAGAGTCTACCCAATTTCTGAAAGACTCATTCACAAGGGTTACTTTGGGGATTTCAGATTGATGTTAACAGGTTCTTGATATCTAATTTGGAGACCCATCGGTTCCATTCTTCAGACACAAAAGGGGTTCCATGATCTGAGAGTAATGCCTTTGGCTTCCCTACTTTTGGAAAATGTAAGGCATCTACTACCTTAGTAACTTTTTGAGTGGTGGTGCGTGACAAAGGGTAAGTGGCCACCCATTTCAAAAACAAATCGTATGTAACAAGTATGTATTTCTTTTTGTTAAACGGTGGCAAGGGACCATAAAAATCTATTGCTATAATTTCATTTGGGTCATCAGGTATGATTGATTTCATTGGGCTGATGTATGTTTGATTCTGTGGTTTCATATGCTGACATACTTCACATTGATTTAGTATAGTGATCATATCCTGGTGCATCCCTGGCCAGTGAAACTGATATCTTAAGCAATACTCGGTTTTTGGTGTTCCATAATGGCCATACAACCAATGCATGTAACTGAAGAGAGACCATCTCATTTTTGGAGGTATCATCACCTTCCATTCATACTTGTTTTTTTGGGAGTTGATAATATAACACTCATCCTTCAACTTTATATCTGTCCCTTATATCTTTTGAAACAGTTCTTCTCCAGATTTCTCCTGGCATTCTGTCCAAATGCAATTTAGATAGCTATCTTTTTGTTGACTTTTAGCTAGTTGGCTTAATTCTTTTTCTATATCTTTATCTATTCCCTTTCATTGTTGTACTTGCTATGTATGTTTTCTCCAGACTGAGGTGCTTAGGGGTTTATGCAGGGACAACATGATGACTGAGGATGTCCGTGACCATGTTCTCTACCCTTTTGCAATATCTCATGGTATAGTTAAATTCCTGAAGGAATAAACTCCATTGGACCAGCCTGCTATTACTAAGACAGCTGTGGTTTAGAAACTCAATACTTTTATGGTCAGTTATCACCACCACTTGAGAGCCTAACAACATGGGGTGAAGCAACTGGAAAGCCCATACAATGGCAATGGCCTTTTCAGTGACAGTATAATTAAGTTCTGGTCCCTTTAGTAAGCAGCTTGTAAATTATAATACCCCTGTTCATCCATCAGGTTGAATATGGGACAGAGTGATCCCAAGTGAATATCCTCTACTATTTGTCTGGAGTATGAACAGCTTATCATAATCAGGATAATCCAACACCACCTGTTTTAAAAAAACTTTGCTTTACTTGGTTAAAAGCTTCTTCCTGTTTGGTGGTCCATTTCCATCAGACCTTTCTGATGATCAATCTAGGCAATGGTTCCATTTGGCCAGCAAAATTTCTCACAAAATCTGTTATAAAAGTTATAGAGTCCCAAAAATGACCATATATGTTTCTTTGTCTAAGGTCTAGGGAATAAGCCCAAAATTTGATTTCATCGGAAGCCACTTTACTCTTCTTTAAATTTATCTTGATATCTATTTCTTTACATTCCCTAAAAAAACTGTTCCAACTCTGGAGATCCTCTTCCATAGATATAGATGCTATAACTACATCGTCCACATACATGGTAAGAATTTTCTTGATATCAGATGATAGTACATGATCTGGCACTGCAGCAGCTTAGCACCACTGTTGATAAATCCAAAGGGCATACAATTAAACTTGTATAATATTGGTTTGTGACTATCATGTGTGGCCATTTACCATTTCACTATTATTTTTTTACTATAAACTTTCGTTCATTTATTTACTTTGGTCCACGCTAATAAATTCTATTTCAACCATTCTTTTAACTAATTATTAAATTCCTATCTCATATACAAACATCATTTTCTTAAGTTAGCCCTTATAAATTGGTTTTGAAACCACAAAAATATAGTACAGATTTCCACTAATACTATCTTTTTTAATCTAGTTTGTCCCTAAACACATTTGGGCACGATGTTCTGTACCAGTTTGAAATACCCACAACTGGTCTTATACGCATTGAGCATAAAGTGACATATGTTACAAAAATGGAAAAATCAATAAGAATTCTCCAAAAATATAGTTGATTAAATATAAATAAAATATCTCTAAAGAATTATTAGAGGAAGTAGATTGATCATAAAATTAGGTCAATCAAAGCCTTCCGTTAAATTATTTTGCTATCTTCCGATTAACTATACATTGTTCATTTGGAGATTTTACACACTTTTAAGAGCACTGAAATGTTTTACTTCAGCCTCTAGTACCACCCCCATTCAAGACAATATTGTTTATCCTTCTTTTCTTTCCTGAGAGAGTGTACAAATATGAATGGTCATTATCGTATATTAATAATTTAATAAGTTTGGACTGGAAGAAATGAAACAATCCAACTCCCCATTAAATTATCACTGTCTAGCTCAATTATATGATTTATGTACATTTCAGGTTACTAAGTGGATTAGCACTTTGATTAAATAACTACAATCCTATCTGCTAAAGAATCAATAATTCTTCAAAAGCAAGTAAAGGACATGGTAAACAATTTAACTATGAAATTTACTATTTATTATTCCCATATTATTTTATATATCCCTCCATCAATTACATATAAAAAAATAATCCAGTTCATATTTCAAATGATGAAAATATAATATTAATGAGATATTACCACAGTAAATTGAAAGTTCATTTACAGAAAGAAATGCATATATATAACAAAAATATTTAAAGGATTGTACAATGGGTGTGATCTATATCTCTTCCCTACCTTAAGGTAATAAGTCAAAAATCAAATGTATGCAGCAAATATCATATATATATATATATATATATATATATATATATATATATATATATATATATATATATATATATATATATATATATATATATATATATATATATATATATATATATATATATATATATATATATATATATATAATTTAAATACAAAGTTCAATCTTAATCATAGGCGAGTAAATAAAAAACCAAGTAATTATTTATATACCTAAAACAAACTTTGATATTATATAAAAAAACAACACAAATATACACTGATCTGATCTTGTACCTTCATTAAGTTCAACTTCCACCTGGACCACATGGTTACACAACAGGGCAGACATGGCTTCCTTCACCAATACACATATGAGTCCTTTTTTTATCAGGGGAAACTGTTTCAACTATGGCATTTTCAGGCTTGATGGATGAACAGGTAGTGCACTGTGCCTAAAAATCTACTCCATGATAGTGTAGTAAACTGGAATAAACAATAAGACCATCTTCTTGATTATAGCGTCAGTGAATATAATTCTCATGTAGATATATGTATCACTTTCACGGCAGACTTATTATACACCTCGGCTATACAAATACTTGCTGGTGACTAAAGATTATGCTCGACATGTAGGTGAAATACGAATTTAAATTCTTGAAATCTTTTTTTTTTATTAAACAGATATGGGATTCATATTGTTGATAACTTTTCTAAAATCCCTTAATGATATTCCCATGTTCAAAAAGCTAATTTCAAATTTTCTTTCTTCTTTCTATTCTTTAGACCAGCCATATACCACTATCATTCTTTTGCACATATTATTTCTCCTTTCTTTCTGCTTTGTTATCTTCTGCAAGCATATACCATTCCATTACTTAGACACACTGGAGCCAATTCTTATATTAGCAAACATAGATCATCCGATTTCTGGGACAAGCTGGAATATTGTTTTTGTTAAACATCTGCCATCTGACTGCTTTGGCGAGCTAGGAGCAACTGACCACAATGCCCTAAGTAAGTAGCACATATGGCCCAATTATGTACAATTGTAATACTCGCCTCCCCTATGAACTATTTCATCAGCCAATAATAAAACTATACTTTTATATTAATTTTCCTACATTCTTTCACTTTTTATGTCTTAAAGTATGATTTCTGTAATATTGGAATTTGTATAGCTTCCATATTGATTAATTACACCACTCATTTTTCTTTCTTACATAAAATTGACCTTTTGATTTTATCTTTTACCACGATCAACCAGAACAAATTTCTTTTAATACAAAACATTTTCTTCTGCTAAAAGTAGATTACAATTGACAAAAGGTTTTCTTTTTTTCTTTTTTTTTTTGATAAATATTAATTACCAACCCTCTCATTGTAATAAATATAAAATCTAAATTCTAATTAGTACAGAATTCAAATTCTATTTAAAAAATTTCTAGGATAAAGAAAAAAATACATTTCTATATATGTGTATCGGAACATTTACAAGTCATAATAAACTTAAATACAAAAAAAAAAAAAAACATTCCACACGTAAACAAATGTTACAAGCTTAGTTTTCCCTTTATGATATAGATTTGTGGTGTGAATAAAATTATTAACACATATACTACATACACTTGTACTGTGGGTGTAAATAAAAATATAATATAGATTAAACCCATTTATTTATGTACCATATATAAGTACCTCCAAATACACATCTCAATTATGATTTAATAGATCTGTTAAAATTTACAGTTTTAGTATGAAAGTGTTAGTTGTGCTGAATCTTCACCAGCAGCCATTTTGTGCATGGCCATTATACATGATCTGGCACAATATATACATACATATATATATATATATATATATATATATATATATATTTAACGATATATAAATATGTCGTTACATTAATTTAAAATAAAAACTTAAAAGTTCGCAAATAAAAGTAAAAAACTAAACGCTAAAATTAAAATGTTTGTTAAACGTATATACATTCGCACAGATGTCAAACTTTAAAAATATTTTTTTTTAAAAAAAACAAATAAATAAGTATTTGAACGTACTTTTTTATAAAAAAAGTACAAGATTTAAAAATAAAAACAGGTATTAATTAATTCTTGTAATCTGTAAATGGAAATGATTGTTTATAAATTGTTTGAAAAGCAAGCTAGCCTTGGGCTCTTGTATAATTAAAATGATCTGATGAAAGAAGATAAGAAAATAAAGAGAAATTAGCTTGACCAATGGAAGCACTAAGCCTTGGCTCGGACCCTAATGAAAGTGATGGATTAGTGGCGTTTTGTTGATTGAATCCGTTTGGATAATATAAAAAGGGAAAGGCAGTTTTTTCTGACAGTTCCAGCATTTTCTGTTTGAGAGATGTGGTAGGATGCACATACCACACTCTCTATTTAAAAAAAATGAAAAGACTGTGATACCTTGAACCAGCTATTGCTATCTCCAGAACATTATCTTCCAATGGAGGTGTCCTGGGAATTAAAAGCAGAAACCTGGACTCTTCTACCGTGAGCTATGAACTTTACAAATTAACAACAACAAAAAAAAGTAATTAAGAACTTTCATCATTGTTTTTTTTTAAAGATTCAGCTAATTTAAATTTTAAAATGAACTCTTATTTGATTTTCAAATTAATAATTGATTGTTTAAATTTATATAGTTAAGTTTTGCTAAAATCATTTCCATTTTATTATTTTTATTTGTAATAATATTTATTGTAGAAATTATTAAATGCATAAAATTTAAGTTGGGTATAGACATTGCATAGATTCATTAGTGGTTGATTATGTTGTGGTTTTCACAGTCGATTAGAACATATAAGTCAACAATGTCACTGCGGTGTCTTATGATGAACACCAAAGGGTCTCCTGTATTCCCTCAGCAATTGACGTTATCGATTGACTTTGTATTTTGATTGGTTGTGTTTAATTTGGAATGTTTTTGACCATGGAATCTGTGCAGCTGATCTATACTCGACATTATAAAACAAATTGTACAAAAATAATCTGTGTGAATGTATTTAAATGTTAAATTTAAGTTGGGCGTGAATGGCTATATAGTTTTGTAAAGTTATATTAAGGGAGGGTAATCTTGGGTTATTCATTTCGTACTTGAATTGGTTCAATGGATTGTATATATTTGTGTAATTGTAGAAGTATTATGAGATCTGCTACAGGCAGGATTATATATATATACGCCACACACCTTCTGTTTGTCTATGGATGGGTTTGTAAGATGGCAAAGGACCGCAGTCCAGTCCTATGGAGTTTTATGTTTATTGTTCTACTCGCCAACAGATATCACATTCCTGGTTGGTAAAGAGACATTTTTTTCTCTAATTCTACTTGCTGTTCAGATGTACATTCCTGACAGTATAGTATTTTGTGTTGTCGTATTTTCATGCTACATTGAATACATAAATGTATCAGATGGATTGGCGCTGGTTTGATTGCGAAATTTGTTGCCTAAGGTTAAATCAGGGAAGAATATTTTCTTTTCAAATTCAGATCTATGTAGTCTATTCATACTCGACTCACTAAATAAATATTAAACTCATGGTTGTAATTTACTTAAATGTAAAACTAAAGATTAATAGAAAAATCTAAAATGTTGAATTTATTCCTCAAAATTTAAATATTATTTTATATGTGTGTAAATAAATATTTTTATGTGTTAATTTCTGGCAGTGGCTTTTATTTATTTATATTTAAGATATAAAATAAGATATAGATTTTTATCTCTGCGTCTCCACTGAGCTAGTGACTTGGGCTAACGATCTGAATATTTAAATAAAGTGGAATCTTAACAGCGTGTATCTGCCTACTCTATAATTTTTTTCTAGGTTTAAATGCCTAGATGGCACCCTGTAGAGCAGATTTCATAGTTTGCAGTCAGATTCGATCTCCACTTTCATTTTGATTGTTATAATATATATATATATATATATATATTGTAACCAAAAAATTGAGCACATGTGGCAAACCTAAGTATTTGAGCCTACCACAATGCAGGCTAAAACTATAACCAAAAAGTCTGATTACATCAGGACAAACAAAATTAATGATATAATATGAAATTGTTATGATCTAATCTGGTCATATTCAGGTTACACCATGAAGACCCATCATAGCTGTGTGTGAAAGTACATTAGACAAATTATAAGTATTTAATTTTATTATCCTTCAAAACCTTAATCTGCAATTTTTCATTGCATGAGATTTTGTGGTCGACCATAGACAAGATAGCATAATTTATGTAACTATTAAAGATTATGAATTTTATAATGACATATATAATTTTGGGACAAATGCTGGTCTAGGTATGAGCTTTGCAATTATAAGTAAGTATGAAAAACTTGAGTCCTTCCTAATTACTTTAAATTTTTAATTAAATGAATAGCAATGGGACTCTTTTATGTTTTATGAGTTGCAAATTACAGCATTAAAATTAATTCAATCATAGCATTATCTGGTAAATATGTTTATAAGTTTATAAAATCAATCAATTTTGTATCATATACTAGAATCAACAACACAAAGCTAATGTGATAAAAAAGGCATATGAGATTTTATTGTACCTTACACATCATAAATTACCAAGGACAAAAGCATTGAAATATTCTTTTCAGAATATTAATAAGACTCTTAGGTCATACTGAGTAACAATATGTACTCCAATATATGTTCTATTCAAGATATATGATATCTGGTTTTGTAATAGCTAAACAGCATTAAGCTGTTGCACATGCGCTTTGCAGATTTTAACTATAAATGACTGAATGTGATAAAGTCTTTGGGAAAAGACATGAATGACAAATAGCAATGGCACAGAAAGTTTAATTATAAATAAATATTTATTTATAATTTAATGATTAACAAATAATTGATATATGATGTTTTAATATAATAAATAAATACATAAATAAACAAATAAATAAATAAAATATCATTCCATTTGTTTACTTCAATAAATATATCATAGGCATAGTTTTATTAAAGCCTAATTATAAATTTTATTATAATTTGATGTAATTTCTACCTTGAAGGTAATATATTGAAATTCAACATCAATTGATGGAATATCTAATATGTCAGTTCCAGAACCAATAAACCTATACTATAGATCAATAATAATATAATAAATAATATTATATTTGTAGGAATTAGCTATAATGCAATGCTAAACTAAAGTGAAAATTCAAACTTCAGTTCAGATAAAATATTAATTAACAAAAAGATAATCATAATGTAAATAATTTAGATAAGATGTCCTGCTGCACTTTATGACTGAACTTATAAGTTATACTTATAAACGGAAGAAGATGATTTTAGCATAATAATACAAGATACTTTGCCCAAACTTACATTATGAAGTAAAATAATATTTTTGTGGATGCATGCATCTACACATAGGAATGATACAATGTTGAATGCTGCTATATACGTGTATAATAATGTTTTGTTAAAAGAAAATTATACGTATATAATAATTAATGTTTTATTAAAATAAGTTTTATTAAAAGAAATAGACAGGAATTTTGTAATTAAATTTGGTACGCTATTAAAGATAAGCGCTTCAGATCAGAAACTAATTAAGCAGCTAGATTAAAAGTGCCAAAGTAGACAATATCTGAAAATTAATTGGTTTCTGAAACATTCCTTAACAAGAAAAAAGAAGGAACAAAAAATAACTAAGCAGCACTTGTAGCGGAGAACTCATTGAATGCACACGAAGGTCAAGAGTTTTAACTTAGCAACGGAACAAACCCAGTGAATTCCACCACTGAAGGTTAAAAAATGGATCTAGGAACTTTGCAGGCCTCACCGGTCTATATTATGTTTTTTTTTTTTTTTGTATGCCTTCATGGCCAGCGTTCGTAAGTTAAACTTAATTGTTGTCTTATAACTATATATATGTACTATTATTTATCCGACTGTTAATTCTATTAAACTATTTGTATAATCATTTGGTTTCTGCTGTCTATTTACCTGACGGTTAAGCCGAGTGAGTGGCTGTAGACAGCAAATGCCCATATGTTTTAAACACCATCATAAAGCAACAAATATAATTACACAATTCTGCAGATTAACCACCAGTGCAGGAATGAGTATAAAAAATACAGAAAGTGGCAAATAATTAATCTGTGGATACTAATGGCGTTTAACATTATAAAGCATTATTAAGATTTACTTTATATTCAAAGTGCAAAATCCTCCTCCTCAGTTATTCTCCCAATTCAGAAAAAAAACTCTAGCAATTTAGCAGATGTGAATTCAGACATAATGAAAAGTGTTTTGATACTAAGGACAACTAATATACCTATTTATCCTGCTTAAAATATATACATAGTTATAATGTAACACAAGTGACTTGAGATTGGAACAGTACCCTAAAAAAATCATAAGACACTTCATAAAAGGTTGATGCACAAGTAAATTTATCAGTGATTCTCAAGCTTTTTGCAAGCACACTTTAATCCCATTAATTTAATTTAAACATATTAAACATAAATCATGAACCTCACATATAAGTTCATATGACAATAAAATCAAAATGAATTCATCCGTGCTCAAATACATAAATAAAAATAAACAATATTTTTAGAAAATTAAATATTATTTGTGAAGTCAATATAAAATGTCCTGAACAATAAATACACATTACACAAAGTAATAATTAAAAATTATAGCCAAATTCCATAAATGTGATTATATCCGTTTGTTCAATTTTTTATGAGTGCTTTTAAATTATTGGATTTTACATGGGCTCTATGAATATAAAATAATTCCAAAAGCATGGCATGTAGAGTTTAAATAAAAAATGTTCTTTAACAGTTATTAAATTCTACACTTTTATCTAGCATTGTTCCAAAATTCTAATATCCAGGCTATATTAATTTATATATCCACATTTGAATCTAGGAATAATAATTAAAACAAAATAATTCGATAAATCAATTATGGCGATAGAAATCATAAAGTAGTTTTAGTTAATGGTTTCAAGGCTGTTATCATTATTCAAGTAGTAAACAATTTAAAAAGTAAATGCATTACTGGCAGTATACGTTGAGATAAGATAATCAATTCTTTATTATTTAATTGATATGCAGACACATTAAAGTAGCGTTTAAATAAAATTTAAATTTGATTTTAAACCCCTTCATTTTTGTTTAAAGTAAAGTTTTCATGGCCGAAAGACATCTGCAATTAAAATGTTTATTTACTGTTGCCAGCTTGCATGCAATAAAGTATTCCAAAACATACTGTCTTTCTGCTATTAATTCTATTTTTAAATTTAAACATTACCACATATTTCAAATGTAGATATTGAAAAAAATATTAGCGATTTGATCATCTGGGTTGGCAGACCTGAACAGAGTCTTACTCATACTGTTATTAAATATTACAATTTTGTATTTTGATTCATGTGAGAACTTCTAGCTTAATCTTTTGCTTATCAATTATTTTTAAAATATTTTTAAGATGTTTTGGCTTACATGTTATTTTTTCATCATTTTGTCTCTTAATAATAATATGAACACTCTCTTTTACACTGAAAAGCAATCGTATTTATTATATTTTTATCCAATGACTAAAAATTAGTTAAACAAATGGCTTTTGAATTAAATGAAAATTTCGAGGAATATTTTGAATAGTAAACATTGTTATTATTTTTAACTATATTATATTAAACATAATTTGTGCTGTTGATTTGTTACAGGTTAAACATATTTCACCTAAATTACTGGATGTAAAAGAGCAATTTTAAGTACAATAAAATGTTACAGGTAATAAGAAAGGCAGAATACTACTTATTCTCATCAATAAGTTATTTTGAGTGCAAGTAAATAGTCTGTTCAAAATGGAAATGGAGGCATTCAATCAATCTTTATATTTTACACTAAAATATAAAATTACATTATATATGTTGTAACAGTCCTGTCAATGACAAACAAGAGAATGTTGTATCTGACTACAGTCGGACCTAGGGTCTCCATGTAGGATGCTGAAGATGACATGATGAAATACATGACTCATGATTACTTCTATCTTTATTAGACTAGACTAATACTTATCTATCAAATTTATATGGAATTTAAGTCAGTTCATCTAACATCTCACTATTCTCTCTTGGATCCGTTGCCTAAGTCTTTGAACTCAGGAAAAATTCATGTTTGATTCTCTTAACATGGATGTACCTATGCAGACTATTAATCAATAACTGAATTAGTTCATCCTATTTATTAGAAAGAAATAATCTTTATTTTACATTTTTTTCTCATCCTCATCAAACAATAATGTGTGTGTGCATGTGAAAAAAAATATTGTTTGTAGGATTAAATGTAAATGCTGAATCAACAAACTAGAGTGACTGTCAATTAAATAAAACTTCATAATATTTATTTACAAAACAAAATATATTAAATACATGTTTTGAATATGTTATTGATACTATTGTTACCTTCACTTGTTTTTTGAATAAATTGAGCGATATTTACAGTAGGACCAAATAGCCAAAATTTAAGGTAGTCTTTTCCCAAAATTCCCCCAGATACAGGACCTAAAAATTAAGGAAGTATATCACTTTAGCCATAGATTATAAAATTAATGCTCTAATAGCATACATAACAAACAACAACAAAAATGATAATATTAAAATTGATAACTTCCATCAAATTATATATATATATATATATATATATATATATATATATATATATATATTAATACTGTGGTTTACACATTTTCCCCTGTTCTACAACCGTATGACATAAAAAAATCCCTAAATCAACAGATAATTTTAAGAAGTTTTAAAATATAAACATTAAGTCTTAATTATTACGGAATTATGATTGCTATGGAGTAATACTAATAACAGACAAATAAAGATATTAGTTACCTTCATATATATTTTGTTCTTACTTTTTAGCTAAGACATAGTAATAGCTGGAATACACAGGCATATATATATATATATATATATATATATATATATATATATATATATATATATATATATATATATATATATATATATATATATATATATATATATATATCTGTGTCTATATATGTAATAGACAGGGTATGAGCACAGACTTTCACATGACCCACCTCTCTCCACACTATCTCATAACACTGATACATCTGAACACACATATGTCGAAAAGATAAATAATCACCAATATACGTATTTCAGGCTAAACCAGCAATCATCAGTTGGTCCAGATTACCATCTCTACACATATATGCTACAAGTGCTCAGATATATATTAAGATAGCAAATCCTCCTACTTTAATGGACAGGCTTCAATCTACTCCACACTCCAACTCTTCAACTGTCCATCCAATTGAAAATCTGATGATGGAATGTTCAAAGGCCACCCTGAGGCCTGCCCCCAGTTTTAAATGCTTTCAATTACTGATTTATTTCTAAGGATAACTGTCCCAATAATAAAATTTAATAATTTCTATTAATTAATTTAATCTAAGATGCCTTAACCCTATGCTTTACAATGGAGATATTTTATGTATGGTGACACTTCTTTCATTAAGTTACCTTTAGCTATTTTTCAAATGTCAACAAATCGGTATCTTGCTTAATCATTATAATATGTGTATACACTCTATATTCATGTTCTTATGACAATAATAATATTTCATTATTCCAGCGAAGTTCTCAGCTGGCTGTGGACATATTTTCCAGATAATTTTATATAGGCATTGCTTACAATGTACTCAGGGTTTTTTTAACCATTAAGTTTAATATTTATTTACGTTATTATGCTTGACACTTATTGATCAATTAAAATGTATCAATAAAACAATGTTTAAGTATATTAATTACACACACGCACACACTATCCACACTCATCCTGACATCAAAATGAGTTTGTGATCCTGTAACCAACATTTATAAGGTAATACTTAGCAATAGCTGTAGATCATACACCCATAAAAAATATCAACATTAATATGAGTTAGGCAGTGATGTAAATAAGAGAAAACCTTTTCATTAAGGTTGAGGTATGGTAGAATTTTATCGCTATTCATACAGAGAGTCTTCGCTTTACCTATTAACGTCTGGCCATCAATAAAGATATCATTTTACGGTGTAGAAAATAACCAAGTGAAAAAACTCTTCCACTGTATTTAAATACTTTATAAATATGGAATCATTGACTTAGTGAGTGAGCTAGACTATGACTCCATGAGCTTGGTGGGGATTCTTTGTCCATCCACATTTTCTCAGGTCTAACTTCAATTTGTATGAGTAAAACTTTCACATCTTTATTCCTCTTGCAAAATTGTACACCAGGACATGAGCCAACAATTTATCCTCGCCTTAATTTGCTTATATCTAACTTTAACTTTATGATAATAGTAATAAAAATAAAAAATGCGTATTAAATTTTTAAAACTATTTATCTGCACTTTTATAGGTTAATGATGATGTTTTAGCCCAACAGTCACACAACCTTTATAAAATGTATCAAAGTCTAAGCTTTTGAAAATAATACCTGATCCAATCCAAAAACATTTCATTTAACAATATCTCTCACTCTCTTCATAATAAAAACAATGTAAAGAATTTAAAACAGGCATGTACAAAGTGATTTGATATTAACTTATCTACCCCAAAATTCAATTCAATTCAATTCTTTATTTAATGTACATATCAACAGCATTTAGCCAATTATAGATTGCACAGTAATTTCATTATCATATACAAATCTAAATAAGCATTAAAAATACAAAAAAAAAAAAAAAAATAATAATACCAATAAAATAGAAAAACAATAAAATGCACAAATAATTAAAAGGGTAATATATCACATGAAATTAAGGATAATATTTTTTTATGAGGACTTTAGTGAATTGTTTAAAATCCAGATTAAAAACATCATCATTACCAAAATCTTTGTTATAAGTTCTAGGTAAATGAAATAAAGGGGAAAATCTTAATACATCAGATTTACAAATTTTCAGTTCAAAAATATTGTGAGTACGAGTATTATAATTCTGTTTCTTAATACCTAAATTAGAAAGCAAATTAGATACAGAAATATTCTGGGAAATAAATTTATGAAAAAGCTTGAGATAATAATAATAATAATAATAATAATAATAATAATAATAATAATAATAATAATAATAATAATAATAATAATAATAATAATAATAATAATAATAATAATAATAATAATAATAATAATAATAATAATAATAATAATAATAATAATAATAATAATAATAATAATAATAATAATAATAATAATAATAATAATAATAATAATAATAATAATAATAAAAAAGCATTTAGAATGGGCAGATACAAAATGAGTTGATATTAATTTATCTACCCCCAACATAATAATAACAATAATTTTAACATGGATTAACTTTAAAAGGATATATATGATATTTTTTTTAAAAAAAAAAAAAACTTTTTTTTCTTTCCTTTTTTTTAGATTAAATGTTTGAAATAAATAACAAAGAATAAAAAATATACTTAAATTGTCCCCATGGATTATCTTTCTGATTTCTGGTTTCCATTTTCCCTTTTTTCTTTTTTTTTTGTTTCTTTGTGTGCACACATGGCTTTATGTGAGAGAGTCACTGTTTTACATGTTCAATTATTATGCCAAAATGTATAAAGTTATCACGCTGATGTTAAGATTTTCTCATGTTGGTTTTTGGGAATTAACTATATTTTACAGCTGAACAGAATATGCTTTTAATTTTTGAATATATAAGTCCCCTTCTTGATGTACTTCTCATTTCACTTATGACTGATTTGATGCTTTATATGAGATTATAGTGTACTGATTTGATGCCTTATATGTGAAATAAAAATCTTTTTTTTTGTAGTTTAAATTTTGACATTTACCGATTCCTGATAAATTAGGTATATTTAGATATAATACTAATCATAAAATTGATTAATTTCAGGAGAGAACAGGATGTGCACCTAATATAAACTTACTTGTGAAGCAATGGATCTGAAGTCCGATCCATGCTTCACATCTTCCTATAAACTTAATGAATATTGTAGACCTAAATTAAGTTTATAGTTCAATATCAGCAGGGTTTTGCATTAGAGTTAAAAATAATTATGCTTATTAAATGTGTATTACAGTTAAATATTTTATTTTAAATAAATTTCATTCTATTGATAAAAATTGCTTAACCTATTAGTCAAACATACATATATATACATCTAGCGTATATATATATATGAGTTAATGCAAAATTCTGCTGAAATAAAATGCTTATTCTATTGTAAAATAATAATATATTGTTGTTCAAATTTTATTAAAATATTTAGTATGATTTGATTTTGAGATAAGCCTGCCAACATTATCTAAAAGAATGTATAGTTTTAAATTAGTGAGCCATTCAAGTGTAATTAAAGATGGCCTTCTCTTTCTTTCTTTTTAATTAAGAGAATTCAAACTTTGCAGTAAAAAAGTTAGAGTAAAAAAGTTAAAGTATTTTTAGAAAGTGTTGCTTTGAAACAAAAGGAGCATGGGGAGGCTTATCAAGATCTCAGATCATACAAACAATGGAAGGTAGCTGTCAGAGAAAGTATAAATAGTAGGGAGAACAAAAGAGAGAGGTATTCAGACTTTTCCTTTTGAATGAGTCCGTTGATTCTGATTTTGCTTGTGAAGGCGATTTATTAAGATTTTTCTTGCTGTGTTATTCCAAGTTTTCTGGAGAGTACATTCAGATTTCTTTTGGGAGAAATGCTTTAGATTTTGCTTCACATTTAGCTGGTGCTTAAAAAAAAGTTATACAGTTGTCATTTTCAAACAATGGAGAAGTTGGAACCGGCTCAAGTTAAAACCAACCGTATTTTGAGGAAAATGAATATGCTTGGCTAGGCAAATCATAGCTTTGCCTATCGCCGAGGTTCCTAAATACCATCCAAAATGCCTTAACATCAAATCAATAACCATCTGAACTCTATGCCGTGTCTGGAGAACTTTTCATGGAAGCCATACTTCATATTTTCATTGTCCGGACAAACACCTATCGTCGGTCGGATCAAGCCACGGACGCCGTAGGAAACATCACGGAAAAAGGACGGTATCGTATCTCCTAAATTAAACTATCTCGTATGCTACTTTTGATTCATATAATCTTATTGTTGTATTGAATTATATGTATTTTGCTATGTAAACGTTTTATGAATTAACCGTAAATATATTTTGGGATTATCTAGCTATATGTAACCTTTTTACCTTCGCTATTCTTCCTTAGATTTAGTATTTCGTTGCGGTTAAATTTAACAATTCATTTTTTTTGTCATTTGAAATCACTTTCCAATTTTATTTATGTTGTTAATTAAATCCAAGTCAGTTTCTTTTGTGTGCCAACTTGATCTTTTTGATAACACCTCTTTTTGTCCGCCATTAGCTAGTCACGTATATTTGATTTGGCTATATACGTTCTAAGTTAATTTTAAACCCGGTTTTTCACGCAAAGCCATAAGAAATGCTTTGCGAAAGGTTTTATTACCTATCGTACTTTATCGAGAAGATCGAGTTCGGAAATTTTTAATAAAATTGGGAAGAAAAGAATTTGACCGCAAACCTATTAACTTGTTTTCTTTTTATTGTCTAATTAGTTTGTTGCAGTAATTTAGGGGAATAGCGGAGGCCATTAAAGCTTTATTCATATTTTAAAGCCAGTAATTAAACATTATTTAATTATCAAAAACTTGAGTTTCTTAGTCATATTAAATGCTTTATTTTACTTTTCAAAGATCCAGGCACGCATAACGCAAACACCAACACAAATATTTAGTTTTTAGCTCCTTAGGATTTCCCGTCCATGTCTCTACCGCTGTTGCTAAGCTTTGTGGCCGGTTGAAAAATAATTTATGCATGGCTCAGATGGTGTTGTTGGTTCGTAAATTAGCCCCGAGAATAGGCGAAATAGGGCAGAGGTTATTATATTCTTTATTTAATATTTCGCGTATAGTGGCCTCGAGGTACTTTCGCTTAGGACTCGAACTAGGTTAAACCAGCATACATAATCTGACTGTCACAGTAGATTTTTTTTTCTCCACATTCTGGACGCCCATCGTGTGGCTTTTCGAAATTTTCCATGCCCTGCAATGCCCTATATGACATTTGTATGTGTGTGGAATGTTTTTTTTTTCTGTTTTAAATTAAGGAAAATATGGGTAGACGTATAATTTTTTTTTCCGATTCTGACGCTAACAACGTGGATGAGTGTCATTTTTTTTCTTTTCTTCAAAAAAAAAAAAAAAAAAAATTTTTTTAATAGTACCCTGAGAAGCTAGTTTTAGTTTAATAATTTATATCAAATAATATATGTATAATTTTTTCCAAGTTTGTTTCCTAACGTGAGCTAAATGTCATTTTTTTTTAACTAATTAAGAAGTTAAAGGTGTTATAAGCTAAACATTTTTTTTTCCGAGTTTGATATATATGAAATGAATATTTTATAGTTAAAAAAGTTAACACGCCGTTAGTTGTTTTTTTTTGTGTGTGATTAGAAAAGAAGATTTCAGAGTTAAAGTAATTTTTTGGTAATCCTAATTAGTTTTGTCATGGCCAGTACGCCATATTTTTTTTCTCGTATAAAGTAGATAGCTTCGATAGGGCGGAAGTGTCAAATATATACCCACCCGCCCTCCCTTAAATTAACTTTCGTACTTTAGATTGTTTTTAGTATCGCTCAAATATGAAAAGTTTGGGAATAATAATGTTTTTTTTCGAAATATAGTATAAACTGTAGTGTTAATATTTTGAGTAAAAAAGTACAATTACATAATACATTTTTATTTCCGTTTGGATAAATTTTTGTTAATATCTTAGATAATTTTTTTTCGTTAATAGGATTGTTTTTTCATAGATCGAAAGCTTTGATAAGTCAAAATTACACGTGTCAGTGTACGGTGTTAACAAATATTTTTTTTTCACGTTCCCTGCATTTCATTTTTATATAAAATGAATGCTATAATCATGCAAAATTTTCGTTCACTGTTAAATATTTTGTAATTACGTGTCCTACCAAATATATATAAGTTTTGTTAATAAAATAGCAAACTTAATTTTCAACTTAATAAAGAGTAAATGCGTATGTCGTTTAATTTATATTTTTGTATAACATAGATGTCAGCCTCCCTTTAGTTAGGATTTTTTTTTTACCCATTTCGGATTATGCTATTGAATCATTTATTGAGTAACCGTTAGGTGAAGACCCTTTGAGTAACCGTTAGGTGAAGCCCTTGTTTTTTAGTGATCGTTTTTGGTGAAGATTCCCTTAGTAACCGTTTAGGTGAAGACCCCTTACACTGTAGAGTTCTAAATTGCTGAGTAGCCTGAAATAATAGGTCTACATCTGCAAACATTGTTTCCGTGTCATTGTTGTGACCAGCGTTACTTGCCTGAAATAATAGGAGTATGCGGTTTGCAATATGACATTCGTTCTAATAAATTTATGTACATAATAATAAAAGAAATATTTGTATAGGTATATCTGTTTGTATATTCATATGTAGTCATATATATGCATATTTAGTGTGTACATATTCATATATATGGGTGTATATGGTATGCACTTCGTTATAGTTTGGTAAAACCCATTTTTATATAAATGTTTTTTTAAACAGTTTTTGATCTCAATGCGTGATTCTGTAAAATTGCTTGATAATTGTTAATCTATTTCGGGTTGTGACCAAAATGGTAGTTGGTTTCGATCCCAGGTTCATAATTCGGAGTGGCGGTTATCATGGGATTTTACTTTTATTTTAATTTTTTTGTATATATTTTGTTTTGTTAATCGTACTTTAGGCTGTTTAAATTTTTTTTTTTGTGTGTCATGACCAAAATGGTAACTGGTTTCGATCCCAGGTCAGACAAATTACCGTACTTAGTTGTTATACGTCTTCGATTTAAATAATATTGTGTCATTTAAAATAGCATTTACTTATTCATCCAGAGATTTTTTTTTCGTTCAGCAGAATCAAATTAAATTTTTTTTTAAAAAGTGAACTGAAACGCAAAGTAAAATTTTAACTGCTTTGAAACTTTATAAACCTTATAAATGTGTGCTTGGATCATTATCCATTAATATGTATATTTGATATGGCCATTGTCTTGTCGACTGGCGCCCTTCTCAAATAAATTTGTCGGCAAGTGCAATTTCTCATA
Organism: Epiperipatus broadwayi; assembly: GCA_028023455.1. Lineage (NCBI taxonomy): Eukaryota > Metazoa > Onychophora > Udeonychophora > Euonychophora > Peripatidae > Epiperipatus > Epiperipatus broadwayi. The sequence goes on along the minus strand of JAQFVV010012744.1, from coordinate 48,295 downwards.
TCGGATATCAAATAGACTAAACTAGACTAGATGATCAAAATAACAATGTATGCTTAGTGAGCCAAAATAATGTTTAAACATGACTTATGTATATTTTGCTCACATATTTCGTTATATATATATACTTGTATTAATGTAAATGCATTTTTTAGTTGTTTCAGGTGTCAGAGAAAGCCAGGTCAAGCTGTAAGTGGATTATTTTAGTTATATTAACATAGCAATGGTATTTTAATAAAATATAAATAAAGTAAAGTGAGGAGAATAATATGTGGTATAGCTATTAAAGACAGACACGGCAGGATTTTTTTATATTTTCATGTGTGAACAGATACATATAGGCATAGGGTTAAAATAGGACCTCGTGAGGCTAGGCAAAGTTAGTTTTTTGAAAACATAAATAAAGAATTTATAATATTTGACTTATTTTTTTTAAAGAACAAAAAAATTTTTTTTCTTCACATACAGGATATAGCTCCTAGATATACATAAGACAATATACTTATATAGATTGTATTAAAATACGTTTAGAAATAAATTGTGACTTTGTGTAGCAAAATAGCAAAAAAAAATGGACCAACAGACGGACGCACATTATGACAGCGAGGAGGAGGTAGTACTCAATATTCCCAAGAGGCCAACAGGTACTCATAATGAAGAGTATAACTTTGATGCTTTCATCAAAGAAATGAGACATGAAAATGAAATGATGAGGAACATGTTCCAGCAATTCATGAATATGACATCTCAACGACTGAACCGTTTGGAGGAAAACATGGGTCTCCAGCAACAACATACCAGAACAAAAGTATGGCCAGATGAGGATACTCAGTTAAAATGGCAACAGAAACAAGATGATACACAACCTAAATCATTGATCGATAATGAAGTAGAGAAGGATATGTATGCTTGGGACACATCAATCAAGCATCAAATACAGGAAGGAGAAGACAATGGACAGATGGATGTGGATAAAAAGGAAATGAACACTCATCAACAGATCAATCCAATCAAGGCGCAACAAGGTAACCAAATCCTTACGCCTATAATAATTAATCCGGTAACGTCTCCGGTGGCTAAATTCATACATATACAAGGTTTTAGAGGGGAACCGGGTGGAAACCCTAGACATCACCTTGACAGTCTCAAAATGTTTTTTCAATTTCAGAATATGACAGAACAAGAAAAGGTGGCGATCTCCAGTCATCATTTAAAAGAATCTGCCAGAGAATGGTGGAATACTCTATCTAGACAACCGCAAACATTTATGGAATATGAGAAGGCAATAATGTCAATGTACTGGAGTGCAGAGAGGCAGGAAGGTTTGATGTATTCCATAATGCATGAAAGATACCCAGCTAACCATCAAGAGGCTTATGCTCAGTTTTTTGTTAGGCAGGTAAATCGCATTAAAGCCCTAACTGCTTTCAATTATCCAGAAATGCAGATAGTGAGGATGATTAGGCACAACATGCCACCCTGGATAAGGAAAATATTAATAAGCACTCAAATGCAGGATATTCAAGGCACGATTCGGATACTAACTGACATTGATTATGGGAACTTAGAAGAAAACCAAAATGATAGGGTCATGAACCCGTCCAAAAATACAAGGCAGTATATACCACCGGATCCCGGAAAGTTTAGAAATTAAAAATAGAAATATAGCTAGTCAGACTAAAACAACACGGACTTGATTTAAAATATAGGAGAATGAATGATAAATAAACCGTTTTATAGTAACATATAGAAAGATTATTAGTAGTAGCATATTAAACATTACAGTGAATAAAGAGTAGGCTTGAACTCACCTGGTACAAATTCTTACCTTTGACCTGAAGCAACAGCATTTTTTTTAACATTTTTTTTTTTGCTCACTAACTATTGGGAAATGAAGCAATGGATCTGAAGTCCGATCCATGCTTCACATCTTCCTATAAACTTAATGAATATTGTAGACCTAAATTAAGTTTATAGTTCAATATCAGCAGGGTTTTGCATTAGAGTTAAAAATAATTATGCTTATTAAATGTGTATTACAGTTAAATATTTTATTTTAAATAAATTTCATTCTATTGATAAAAATTGCTTAACCTATTAGTCAAACATACATATATATACATCTAGCATATATATATGAGTTAATGCAAAATTCTGCTGAAATAAAATGCTTATTCTATTGTAAAATAATAATATATTGTTGTTCAAATTTTATTAAAATATTTAGTATGATTTGATTTTGAGATAAGCCTGCCAACATTTTCTAAAAGAATGTATAGTTTTAAATTAGTGAGCCATTCAAGTGTAATTAAAGATGGCCTTCTCTTTCTTTCTTTTTAATTAAGAGAATTCAAACTTTGAAGTAAAAAAGTTAGAGTAAAAAAAGTTAAAGTATTTTTAGAAAGTGTTGCTTTGAAACAAAGGAGCATGGGGAGGCTTATCAAGATCTCAGATCATACAAACAATGGAAGGTAGCTGTCAGAGAAAGTATAAATAGTAGGGAGAACAAAAGAGAGAGGTATTCAGACTTTTCCTTTTGAATGAGTCCGTTGATTCTGATTTTGCTTGTGAAGGCGATTTATTAAGATTTTTCTTGCTGTGTTATTCCAAGTTTTCTGGAGAGTACATTCAGATTTCTTTTGGGAGAAATCCTTTAGATTTTGCTTCACATTTAGCTGGTGCTTAAAAAAAAAGTTATACAGTTGTCATTTTCAAACAATGGAGAAGTTGGAACCGGCTCAAGTTAAAACCAACCGTATTTTGAGGAAAATGAATATGCTTGGCTAGGCAAATCATAGCTTTGCCTATCGCCGAGGTTCCTAAATACCATCCAAAATGCCTTAACATCAAATCAATAATCATCTGAACTCTATGCCGTGTCTGGAGAACTTTTCATGGAAGCCATACTTCATATTTTCATTGTCCGGACAAACACCTATCGTCGGTCGGATCAAGCCACGGACGCCGTAGGAAACATCACGGAAAAAGGACGGTATCGTATCTCCTAAATTAAACTATCTCGTATGCTACTTTTGATTCATATAATCTTATTGTTGTATTGAATTATATGTATTTTGCTATGTAAACGTTTTATGAATTAACCGTAAATATATTTTGGGATTATCTAGCTATATGTAACCTTTTTACCTTCGCTATTCTTCCTTAGATTTAGTATTTCGTTGCGGTTAAATTTAACAATTCATTTTTTTTGTCATTTGAAATCACTTTCCAATTTTATTTATGTTGTTAATTAAATCCAAGTCAGTTTCTTTTGTGTGCCAACTTGATCTTTTTGATAACACCTCTTTTTGTCCGCCATTAGCTAGTCACGTATATTTGATTTGGCTATATATGTTCTAAGTTAATTTTAAACCCGGTTTTTCGCGCAAAGCCATAAGAAATGCTTTGCGAAAGGTTTTATTACCTATCGTACTTTATCGAGAAGATCGAGTTGGAAATTTTTAATAAAATTGGGAAGAAAAGAATTTGACCGCAAACCTATTAACTTGTTTTCTTTTTATTGTCTAATTAGTTTGTTGCAGTAATTTAGGGGAATAGCGGAGGCCATTAAAGCTTTATTCATATTTTAAAGCCAGTAATTAAACATTATTTAATTATCAAAAACTTGAGTTTCTTAGTCATATTAAATGCTTTATTTTACTTTTCAATGATCCAGGCACGCATAACGCAAACACCAACACAAATATTTAGTTTTTAGCTCCTTAGGATTTCCCGTCCATGTCTCTACCGCTGTTGCTAAGCTTTGTGGCCGGTTGAAAAATAATTTATGCGTGGCTCAGATGGTGTTGTTGGTTCGTAAATTAGCCCCGAGAATAGGCGAAATAGGGCAGAGGATATTATATTCTTTATTTAATATTTCGCGTATAGTGGCCTCGAGGTACTTTCGCTTAGGACTCGAACTAGGTTAAACCAGCATACATAATCTGACTGTCACACTTGAGAGTCATTTTTCTATGAGTATTATTAAATTTGGCTAAGTTTATCATTCAAGAGACATACACAATAACTAAGAACAAACAATTTATTTTCTCTCTTTTTCTTTCTTTTTTAAAAGTTAATTTTCCTTTAACTCTACAACAAGGCTTCTTGATAACAGATATTGAGAGAGCCTGAAAAGAGATTGATCCAACCAAACAACAACAAAACAAGCTCTTATATTGTCTGGGTTACTTCATCCCCTCCTCTCAGTGGTTAATCTTCCACCATTTACATCTATGTTTTTCCTTGATTATTTGCCTATTGTTTTTTTTTCTTTTTTGTTATTTTAAACTTATGCCATCTTGAATGATCATCTACCAAATTCATCTCTGCATTCCAATGGATGACCGCCCATTGTTTTTAAACTTAAGTTCCTGTATCACAAATATCACATTATTTAGTTTAGTGATTTACTTTAGTAATTTTCTGCTCATGCAAATCTCTCCAAAGAACAAATGAAAAAAAAAAAAAAACTCTTCCCCCTTTTTTTCTTTAATAATAGTAAAAAAAATGTATAGCAAGCCAACATCAAACTCTGAATTTTGACCATTTTTTTGGCTGCTATGCATGAACTATTAAAACAAATTACTTTTTCTTTAAAGGAGTTCCCCATGAGATAACACAGAATATTTTTTATTTAATTATAAACTTTACAATTAAAATCCACAACTTAATCAAATACATACACACATCCCTCACACATACATTTTTAATTAAACTGATAGCTCAAGACTTCTGATTAATTCTTGATTTTTTTTTACAATTTAATTTTATGAGCTATTGAGTTCTAACCTGTCATTGTAAAAACATGATTATCTATTTTCACTTTCTAAAGTAGTCTTATAAATTGCACAGCCCTCTCCTTTTCTTCCAATCTTCAACTATTAGAGTGATGTTTTAACATTGCTAATCTATAAATTATATCATTAGCAACTAAATTATCCTATGAATCAATACTAAATAAACAATTTTTTGCTTAGAAATTTTTTTTTCAAAATATTTAGTTTGCATACTAAGTAGAACATATACAATCCCTAAGTATATGGGTTCAAACCTAGCATTGGCTAGAAAGTTTGTCTATTGAAAAAAAATAGAACCTATCAAGAATTTTTTTATTAAACACTGTCTTACATAGCTAAGTCTAATCTAATTGAGCTTTGGGCAAACCCAAGGGCTACAGTATATATTTGTAATGTGTATACAATATTTAGATTATAATCCATTTCCATACTATATATGATAGTTTAATATATTCTGTTCAAATATTAACATATTGTACATTCAACAACATCCATACAATTTAAACAGAGACTGTGCTTATTTCAAACAATCTACAAAATACTATTTTATTAGATGTCTTAGAAATACCTTTACCCAGTAATAAATAATTATGTTTTATGAAATCTATTAATTAATTAATATATATATAATTATTAAAAAATATATATATATATATATATATATATATATATATATATATATATATATATATATATATATATATATATATATATATATATATATATATATATATATATATATATATATATATATATATATATATATATATAGTATTCAATTATTTAAAAAAAAAATTTTTTTATTCTTTTATACATACAGAGATTTATATGTATAGATTTATTATTATGAATAAAGAGTTTCTTTTGTGATTTATTATATAATATTTTTTTTATTAAATAATATGTGTTAAATTTATTTAACTTTCATTTTGTTAAAATAGAGTAAATCAGAAAAGTATGAAATAAAGCAATTAAGATTGTTAGATAAGGAGATAAAAAAAAATGTACACGTGTGAAACAATGAATACATCTGTACAAACACAAAGATGCTTTTACATGTATTCATGATGGCTATAGATTCCAGGTTTGTTGTTATCTGTATCTTAAGATTATTTTTACAAAAGAGGTGCTTTGATGTAGATAACGATAGCGATCAATTTTAAGTCTTTATTGATTGTGACCGACGTCAAACTTGTGAAGCTTTGATTTTTTTTTTAAGATAAAGATTTCCAGATGTTTTTTTTTCTTTGGTTGAAATTCGCGATATAAATGATTGAAACAATTTTTTTTAATCAGTCAGTCATAAATTTTTTTAGAGAGATGATCAGTTGGTCTTAAATTTCTTTAGAGAGATGATGAGTTAGTCATTAATTTTTTTAGAGTGAGAGTCACTCAAATTATTATTATTATTTTGAGACTCAACTCAGTCGGTCCTTCCTTGTTATTATTCTTAAGCAGAAATGTAAGCTTGGATTTTTTTTTTGTAAAAGAGAGTGAACGCTTTAATTTTTTTTCTCACTCCTTGAAAGTTAAAAAAAAAGAGCAAATGAAATGTGCGTTTATATAAAGCAATTTCCAGCAATATTAAAGAAGAGGAGAGAAATGGAACAAGATTGAATTTATTATAAGTTAGTAATAATTATAAAAATGATATTAACATATTTGGTTATGCATAATACTATGCCTCTGCATTGCTAAACCATTTTTTTCTGCTTCCTGGTTAATACAGAATGAGTCAAAATCACTGATCTGTCTATGAAGTCATGTATCCAGTAGTAACCAACAAAATGATAGATTTTGAAGCCAACCACACAAGCTATATGGAATGCTTTGTTTCTAGTTCCTGGCTTATTAAAAGCTCATTACCTTCGAATGAATGGAGAAGAGGAAATAGGAGGAAAAGAAAATCTATAACAGCCATGTAGAACCAAGTTTGAAGCCATAAATCAAATTTTTGTTGATTTACCTCAATCATCTAAAGTGTCAACAGCAATTATTTTTTTAAAGGAGACAAGCAAATCCACCGGTACCTACTTATTCAAAGTACTTATAATAACTTTTTTTTAAATGGTAGAAGGAAACCAATCAACAGTGAATAATAATGGAATTGAAGAAACAAGCAAAGTCAATTGATTCAGCATTATCTTAAAAGTATCTGCAATAACTTTCTTTGTTGTTGTTGTTGTTGGTGAGCAAAGAAAAGCAGTCTGAAAATTCAAATTCAGGACATTAATAAGAAGTAAAAAGTAGACGGGTAAATATGAACTTTCTTTAATCGATTTTATTCTTTTACTTATTAAAAGTAAACCTTAATTTACTGGTCAAAGCAATTTTCTTTTTTGATACAGAAACATTAAAGACTTGTTTATCTATAGTTATTTGCAATATCTCACAACATAGCACAAACATAGTTTAAATCTTTAAACTTAAATTTTTCATTATTTTTTTTTGTTTTTTTTTATTATATATTGTAATGTTGAAATGTTTTTTTTTCTCAATTGTTCTTCAGTTGTTAATGATGATGAGCAACCTATAGATATATGCATTTATAATGTTTTTTATTTTTATTTTATCTTGTTGCATATTAAAAAATTAATATATGTATTTTATTTTCTTTCGCTATAAGGTTGCAAAAGAAAAAGATATTTTTATATATGTAATTTATGGGTATACATTTTAAACATATATGTTAACATTACCGAATGCGTGAATGTGTAACTGCTTATTCAAACACATCAAAGAATAGGTTATATATGATTAGTTTAAAATAGTAAATTAAAAAGTAGGGCATTACATTTGAATGGAAGTGAAATAATATATACAAGTAACACCTGAAATTTATTTTATGATATGATAAGTAAGAAAAGTCTTAAATAAGCATTTTATAGAATATGTATTTTTTTTTAATATTGATTTAAGTCAGCTTATTTTGAGATATCGAAAACTGACAAACCTATATGTTAGATTTATTTGCTTATACTTATATAAATTTTTATATTAATAAGCCATTTATTTAATTGTCGATTTGACTTTAAAGAAGGAAAGAAAGAGTAGTAGTGTTAATAAAATATAATTATATATCTTAATTGGTTTCGAGTTGTTATTAAGAATATTGTGTTTTTTTTTTGTCTTAATTCTATCATTTTAATTCGTCATCATTGCTCGCAGTTATTAAGTATTACCATTTGTATATATTGAGCAATCACTTGCAAATATTAAGCGTCCGCAAAATAATAGGTAAACTAGAATGTTGATATTTAAGTATTTAAGAATTATGCTTGAGAATAACCAAATTTTGATAATTATAGTTCAACATAGAAAGCTAAAATTGTGTTGTGTCCATGAATTTAGATCATCCTCATCAAAGATGGATATCATGTTATTAGTTAAAAATGTTTCAAATAATACTATATAAAAGTTATGATCGCCATCAATCATCATTAATAAATTATAATCATTAAATTTAATGTTTAGCGTAATAAATATGTTTTAGTAAATAGGGGTTTATAGAAAATTGAATACTATGCAAAGAGATTCATGATGATCAATCATCACCATTAGTATTATTAAATCCCAGTATGAAATATGATAATTTTAATAGATGCCTATAAGTTTATAAAGTGAATTTATTGTTGTGAGTTTATTGATAAGCCATGGCTGGTATCATCATCACTATTATAATCATTATTATGATATCACTATTATTATCATTATTATGATATTATTATCATCATCATCATTATTACCTTTATTGTGATAAATAATCTAGTTAAATGGCCATCAGTATCAATAATGGTCTTCACATGCTTGTTTGGAATCCAGTAATAGGATTATACATGTCTGTTCATCAATATACGCTAATGAGCTAGCAATGTCTATAAGAATCTTTGATCTATAGTATAAACTTTGGTAATATTGGGATCTTGTAATTTTATCAATATAGATAAAATGTAAGAATGTCATTTTTGTTCAATAGTCATCCAAGTCATGTGTAGTAAATATGTACTGAATGAGTTTGAACTCAAGTACACTATAAATAGATACTTATCTAGATTGAAACAATCTAGTGGCGCTCATGGGAAAACACATGTACTTAGCTAAACTGAATAAAGAGTGATATCATCCCTTTCCAACTTCATAATATTAGTTTTATAAAATATATTTTTTATAAGTTGTCATGAATAGCACCCGTGTGTGCATATGACCATGAATTGTCTTATATATTTGGAAAGAAGAATAGAAAGGATTCTTTGTTAGAAGAACCTAGTATTGGAGATAAGCATAAGGCACTCCAGGAATCTCACAGTTGGTACTTTTATTCAGTTGCTATATTTAATATTATTTTTATTAGATGACAATGTCCAGTATGTTTTATTGTTCAAATGACTGCCCCAATATATAAATAAATACCAAGAATCTTTAATGCTGATATTTTCAAGTGGCACAGTGATTCTATAATTTCTTTATCTATGCTATGATGAATTGATATAGTTACAAATGGTACAGATTGGATAGGCATATATCTAATAATTAATAATTTCTTCTATCTAAATATTTATTATGGTTACAAATGTGACATATTAAAATAGTTACAAATTATAGTTACCAATACATATCTTTTATATTAATTTAATAATTACAAATACATATTTATATTAATTTAAAAATATTGTTACAATATATATATATATATATATATATATATGATACATATATATATATATATATATATATCTATTGGATATGTCTATAGGCTCCATATATATATATATATATATATATATATATAATATTTTTAATAAATGTTTAATTTTCTAATATATATATATATATATATATATATATATATATATATATATATATATATATATATATATATATAGTTTGTAGCCCTTGGATTTGTACAAGGCTCCATCTTTTTAAGTTAGCTATGAAAGAGAAGGTTCTATCTAAATTTTTCTCATAATATATGTATTTTTTTCTCTGTAATAAAAAAATTTAAGCCAAGACCGAGTTTGAACCCATATTTATAAGCAATTACATATGTTCAACTAGTAAGCAATCTAAAAATTTATTGTTAATGTGTTTATAACCAGAGGATTATTTTATTTTAAGTTATGGGTTAAATTGATATTAAGAAAATATTAGAAAAAGCAAGATTTACACCTTTGTTGATAGGGAGGTGTGTGACTATTAAAAACTACATTAGGATAGTGAGGATGAATAGTCATTATCACATGCTAGGTTGGAAATAAATAATTCATGAAAGTAAATAAAAAATAATAATAATATAGGTAGAATAGTTGGAATAAATAAAGATTAAGGCATTAAAAATCTAAATTTAAAGAAAAGTATATACCTGCGATGTGTGGGTGTGTATAATTTAATTGTAAATCTGGATGGTACAATTTAAAATTAATAATCATTTCTTACATGTTGTAAAGCAATTTTAAATAAGAAATTAAAATCTTTTAAATAAGTTTAATATTAGCAGCCAAATTTAATATAAAGTCTGAGTTTGAAACAGCTGCAATAAATATTTGGTTTCACTATTAAAGGGAAAAAGTAAGATTATTTTTAGTGTTGGTATTATATTACTCAGTTAATTATCATTCCTTAAAATACAGATCTCATTAAGGAATTTAAGTGGACCATTAATAGACCATTAACAATAGTCTGGTGTGTCAGAGTGTCAAAAAATTAATTGGCAATTAATTGTTAGATTGTAAAATTAATTGTGTCTGTTTGAAATGAAGTTTGTGCCTTTTTTTCTGAGGGGGAAAAAGGTTAAAATTGATTGAGAATGGGTAACCTGTCAGTTAATTATAAAGATAAAGAAAAACAGGTGGATGTCTCTATAAAAGCTGTGTTAAAGGAGGAAAAAAAAGAGGGCTTCTTTTTATTTTAAACTGGCTTGTATTTTTAAAACTTATCTGTAGCAGTTTTCTTTCATTGACTAAAAGAGTTTTGTGTGAAAAAATTGAAAATCATTTTATTGTACTTTGTCTTTTCAGAATAATTTGTTTGAATATAATGTATAGTGAGTAAATGTTAAGTGGGCACACACAACTTGAACCTCCAAAAGTCACCTAATCAGCAGATGGTAATAAAACTTTAAACCACAGAAGTTAAAATTTGAGTTTAATATTTTTTAGATATATGCAAATAGTAACATTTAAAACTCAAAAGTTTAATGCATATATAGGTCAATTTAAATCTACAAAATGAAATTAAAATCGGAAAAGGACAATCAAAAACAGACAGATATTGTGAAAAAGTTAAATGAAGGCTGTTTAACAGAAACTTGCAGAAAATTACAAAGTTTAAATGTAATCTACCTAGAGTTGGGAATGAGGAATGCACTCAGAAAAATAAAAACTGTATATATGAGAGAAAAGTAACTGAACTCTATCAAAAGAACTTTTTATAACAAGGACTTATATACTCTCATAAACCGGTCAAGGGGGGGAAAAAAAAAAGGGAGAAATCAGGAACCTGGAAGGACACCTACTAAAAGACTTATATAAGTATATTATTATATTAATATTATATTATTATTATTTTTATTATTATTATTGGCTCTTTATGTGTGTAGGACATTTCATATATAAAAAAAACGAATTTATTTCTTTGTAGTGTATCACATATATCATCTATTTTAAAATTAATTAATGTAATAATTACTATTGTATTATTTTGGGGGTAGAAATTTATTTCAGATGATTTTATATATGTTTATTTAAATGCTTTTGCTATTATGGTCATTTTGGAATGGAAATTTATATGCCTTATTTAAAATGCTTTACAAACAATTTTTTTTCTTTTTTTTCTCAATTTAAAAAAAAAAAAAAAAAAACGAGATATTATTATTAGCATCAGAAGTTATTATCGAATGATTAGATTTATAAATGAATTGCTTGTCTATTGAGTATCATCATCATTTTTATTTTTATTGTTTTATAAAAGTGCATGGAAATAGTTTTGAGAATTTTGTGTGCATTTCTTATTGCTTATTATTATTGTTATCATAGATTTAAGGCCAGAAACAAGCTGATTTATGCTTGGAAAATTTATGGGCTCATATTCCAGTACACTAATTTGCGAGAATATTAAAGTTGTGAAAGTTTTACTTGTATAATTTGATGTTTCGACCTGTATGTGTGTGGATAGACAAAGATCTCCACAAACTCAGTGAAGTTTAACTCACTAAGATTTATGCTATATTCATAAAGTATTTGAACCCAGTGGAAGAGTTTTCCCACTTGAGTATTCTCTACACCGTAAGAAGGTTTCTTATTTTGATGGCCAGAGGTATTTGGTATACCTATGTTTTTATATGACTAGCGATAAAAATCCTAGCATATCTCAACCTTAGTGAAAAGGTTCTCTCTTATTCGGGTCACTGCCTGCCTCATATTAATATTTGATATTCCTTACGTGTGTATGAGAGGATAGCCATGATAAGCATTATTATAAGTATTGGATACCAGGTCGCAAACTCAATTTAATGTCTGAATGAATGCAGATAACGTATGTGCAATTGGTGTATTTGAATATTGTTTTTGTATATTTGATTTAGCATACGAGCCAAAAATAATTAAGTTAATAACTGTTAAGGGTTAAATAAAACTTACGAATGATTGGGCATGAGCAATGCATATATAAATTTATTTAATAAATATTTACATGGCCAGCTGAGAACTTCGCTGGAAAGGTAGTATTGTTAAAATATTATTATGTTATAAGAACATGAACATAGAGAGTGCACTATGATGATGTTTGATCTTAATGCCAATTTATTTGCAATAACTTAGTCTCACTATTATTAACATATCTCTGTTGTAAAGATTAGGACCAAAGAATATTTAATCAGGATGATTGGATAAGATCAAGAAATTTGCAAGGGAATATCAACTTTAGATTTATTAAATAAAATTATTAAATTTAATTAGGAGAAAAATCGATTATGTGTTTTCTACAATATATATGTAATATATATGTGTTATATATTATATATATATATATATATATATATATATATATATATATATATATATATATATATATATATATATATATAATATATATATTGACAGGGTATGAACAGTTTTCACATGACCACCACTCGCCACACTATCTCATAGCACTGATACACCTGAACACACATATGTATGAGAAGATAAATGAATCACCAATGTACGTATTTCGATGCTAAAACAGCAATCATCAGTTGGTCCAGATTACTATCTCTACACATATATGCTACAAGTTGCTCAGATATATATTAGAGAGTAGCAAATTCTCCTAGTTTATTGGACAGGCAATTCAATCTACTGTGCTGTTGAATTTCATGACTGTCCTCCTAATGGTTTTGTATGAATCCTGATGATAATAAAAGAGAAAGCATTGAAAATATGAAGAAATTGGTATTTACTATATTTAAGGTAAAAAGAAAGTGTAGATATAATGTAATGTATATGTTTTGTATTGATTGAATTATAGTTTGTCAAATAAAATTTGTTATTTGTTTTAAATAAAATTTGCGTGTGTCTCCATGTTTTTGTGGGTTATTATTATCTAGATATTTCCAATCCAATCATACATCAATATATTATTATGAATATTTGAATTATCATATACGTAACTAATATTTAGTAAAACTATTTAAAAGGTTAATTTCAAATGCTTAAAATTACCAAATAATTTAATATTGTTGAAATATAAATCGTGAATAGAGATAGTATTGTGTGATAGCGAGTGCAGAGGGTGGGCATAAAATCCTTTCTCCATCCGTTGTATTCAAACCTCTCTAGACGCATTTTATTTTTATATAGTTTTGTTATAATTGCGACTATGTTTTATGATGTGTTTATAAAGATTTAATAAGCTTAAAATATTCCAGCTTTAATATAAATTGATATTAGATTGCATTAAAGACAACTGAGATCACCTTGGAGGCGATCAAGAGAGGAAGGTTTATCACCAATAACCTATCGCAGCTTATTCGATTTCCACACCTAATTGTTCGAAAAACCCTGAGAAGAGATTAGAATGAGAGGAAATGAGCTAGCAAAGATGTAAAATTTAATGATAAAATAAGTAATAATGTAATAGACATATGGATGTGAAATTGATGAAGGGATGGATCAGGAAGGGGGAGATGAATATATAGAACTTTATAATTAGAATAAAATTTAATTGTAGCTTTAATGGTAGTGAATGGGATTATGCTGAGAATAGCCTGGAATTCTTAAAGATATTAATATTGTCAATTTTAATGTGTTCTCAGTATTCTCTAAATTAACTATGTATTAACCCATTCTTGAAATATTATTACTAAGAATATTGAATTGAGATTTAACCTCTATAGTTTATTGGAGCTGCAATTTGGTGTCCTGGCAATTAAGCTTATAAATGTTCTGTATTATCATCATCATCTCAGTAGGCCTCAGAAATAGTGTCAGCTGGGAATGATGAGGTATCCATCGATCCATTCTTAAAATGTTGTAATTGTCATGCAATTTATCTGCAAATGTGGAAATGCCATATAGTTTGAATATAGTATAATTAATCCATAACGTGGATGTGCGATCACTGGAATAAAATTCTCATTGGTTAGAATAAAGTTATAATTAGCTTAAACTATCCAATAAATACGATATTTGTATGCTCTCCCAATCGTTTTAATGCTATTTAAAATCCAATGTGGATGACCGATCGAGAGATTACAAAATGTGTTTCATGTTACTTTAATAAGTTTATAAAAAGTTAACAAAATAAAGAATAACTTTTTATTTGTTTGAATTGATTTTATATAGTTACAATTGGCCTGTAACGCGGTCGCACGAAAGATGTTATATTTAATTTATACGTATGAAATATATTAGTCTATGCATTATATTTGATAAATTATTACATTAAATCTATACTTAGAAATTGTTTAATCTATACTTATTATTCTAGAATATATATAATTGATGCAATGCATATTTAATTGATACTTAAGAAATGCATCTGTCGTTAATTTATAATACACTTAAATTTTCATATTTCAAAAATACAATAATACACTTAGGTATTTTTAATTGTTAGAAATGTCTACAACGTGGAAGCCTATTAAACATCGATCCCCTAGCCCAAAACTTATTCGTTTAACAAAATCTATTCATTTAATAAAATATAACTTCGTGAGAAATCGCAATATATAAATTTATTCGTTTACCAGTAAAAAATTCCTTTTCAGAATTTTTGATACTTAGAATATATATATAATAAACTTTTGGTCCGGTAGATGGATGCTTCTCTTTTTCCTGCTAACATTATCTCTAAAGCCTCCCTGTGATCAATGAATGGGATACAACATCCATAATCATATTTTCCAGGATGCCAAATTGCAACTTCAATGGAAATATTGAGACTAAACATTATTTCAATAGCTTATTGATACTTTATTATAATGGTACCTAATGAATATTTTAATAAATAATCAATAAACCAAAAGAACACATCAAAAATAATAGTATTGATACTCTTGGAATCTTGGGTTTGTTAAAGAGAAGAAACTTAAAGCTCAACTGGCATTACAATTTATATTCTCATCACACTCCCCATTCATCTCTATTAAAGTCACAAGTAAAATTTTGTTTCAGATTGCAGACGGTTATATGTCCATCTCCACACTCTTGATCCATGCCTCCATCATCCTCACATTCATAAGTCTATTGTACTACTCTTTCTTTTACTCTAAAAATTTTTACCATACTAGCTCATCTATCTCCTACGATAATCTCTTATCAGGGTTGAGAACAATAAGGTCTGGAAGTAAAACAAGCTGCTATAGTTTATTGGTGATAAACATCCCTCTCATGATCACCTCCATAGTTGATTTTGGCAGACTTTTATGTAACCAGTATCCACTTACAATAAAACTCAAATAATTAAGCCTACATTAAATATTGTAAATAACATATTACAAACATTTTTATTTTTAAGGAAAATCATAAAAAGTGCATCTAGAGAGGTGTTTGAATACAATGAATGAGGAAGGAATTTTATATCCACCCACTGCATCCACTATCACCCAATAACCATCCAGCCATTCATAGTTTATACTTCAATTATACTGAATTATTTCCAGAGTATTGGTAATTTTGAGTCTTGCCATGTTGCATATGCTCAGAAAATTAACCATTTAAATAAATTTTACCTGATATGATTTACCAAAACAATGCTTCAAATATAAATAATAATGTATTGATGTATTACTGAATTTGAGATTTTCAGATTGTAATAACCCACAAAACATTGAAACTTACACAAAATTTTTCTTATTTTTTATTAAAAGAAAAACACCGTATGATAAAAAATAATCCCTAAATCATCCAACAAATTTAAGATGTTTTAAAATAGAAATATTAATTCTTAATTACTAGGGAATCACATTTGCCATATAGTAATATTAATAAAACAGATAGATAAAGATAATAGTTACCTTCATATATATATATATATATATATATATATATATATTGTAACGATATATAAATATGTCATTACATTAATTTAAAATAAAAACTTAAAAGTTCGCAAATAAAAGTAAAAAACTAAACGCTAAAATTAAAATGTTTGTTAAATGTATATACATTCGCACAGAGGCCAAACTTTAAAAATATTTAAAAAAAAAAAAACAAATAATTATTCGAACATACATTTTTATAGAAAAGTACAAGATTTAAAAATAAAAACAGGTATTAATTAATGTAATCTGTAAATGGAAATGATTGTTTATGAATTATCGAAAACCAAACTGGCCCTTGGGCTTTTGTATAATTAAAATGATCTGATGAAAGATAGATAAGAAAATAAAGAGAAATTAGCTTGACCAATGGAAGCACTAAGCCTTGGCTCGGACCCTAACGAAAGTGATGGATTAGTGACGTTTTGTTGATTGAATCTGTGTGGATAATATAAAAGGGGAAATAAGTTTTTCCTGAGAGTTCCAACATTTTGTGTTTGAGAGATGTGATAGGACGCACATACCACACTCTCTATTTAAAAAAAAAATGAAAAGACTGTGATACCTTGAACCAGCTATTGCCATCTCCAGGACATTATCTTCCAATGGAGAAGTCACGGGAATTAAAAGCAGAAACCTGGACTCTTCTACTGTGAGATATGAACTTTACAAATTAACAACAACAAAAAAAAAAGGTAATTAAGAACTTTTGTCATTGTTTTTTTAAAGATTCTGCTAATATAAATTTTAAAATGAACTCTTATTTGATTTTCAAATTAATAATTGATTGTTTAAATTTACATAGTTAAGTTTTGCTGAAATCATTTCCATTTTATTATTTTTATTTGTAGTAATATTTATTGTAGAAATTATTAAATGCATTACATTTAAGTTGGGTATAGACATTGCATAGATTCGTTAGTGGTTGTTTATGTTGTGGTTTTCACAGTTGATTAGAATATATAAGTCAACGATGTCACTGCAGTGTCTTATGATGAACACCAAAGGGTCTCCTGTATTCCTCAGCAATTGACGTTATCGATTGACTTTATATTTTGATCGGTTGTGTTTAATTTGGAATGTTTTTGACCGTGGAATCTATGCAGCCATTATACCCGACATTATAAAACAAATTGTATAAAAATAATCTGTGCAAACTTATAAAAAAATTTAAAATGTAAACTTGTAAAAATTAAAATGTAAATTAAAATCAAAGTTAAAAATGTAAGTTAAATTTTAAAAGGTAAACTGATGCTAAAATAATTTTAAATCTTATATGTGTGCGTTAACAAATGTTTGTATGTTAATTACTGGCAGTGGCTTAATTTATTCTTTTTTTATATTTACTCTTATATTATATTATTAAATCTCTGCTATTCCACTGAGCTAGTGACATGGCTAACGACTGGATGCAAAATATAAAAAAAAAAATTTGACTTACGTATCTGCCTACTTTATAAATTTTTCTAGGTTCAAATAACTAGATGGTGCCCTGTAGTGCAGTTTATGTAAGTCTATCTTATCCAGATCGTTACAATATATATATATTGTTTTAGTCTTAACAAAGATATAGTGAACATTACATATCTCCCTCTCTCCAGTTTTTAATGCTTTCAATTAATAATTTATTTTCTTATTCCTCTATTAATTTCAAGGATAAATTTCCCAATAGTAAATTTTAATAATTTCCCTTAATTATTTTAACCTAATATGCCTTCACCTTATCCTTTACAATGGATATATTTTATGTATGGTTAAATTTCTCACCATTAATTTAATTTTAGCTACTTTTCAAATGTCAAGAAATTGGTACTCAGCTTAATCAATATCATATCTGCATAAATCTATATCCATGTACTTATGACAATACTACTACTATTACTACTATTACTACTACTACTACTTACTACTACTACTTATTTACTTCTTCTACTACTACTACTACTACTACTACTACTACTACTACTACTACTACTACTACTACTGCTACTATTACTACTACTGTTACCACTACTGATACTGTTACTGCCACTCCTATTGCTGCTGCTGTCACTACCCCTGCCCCTGCCATTGTCATTGCTGCTGCTGCTACTGCTACTGATACTGATACTGCTATTGCTGCTGCTGCTTTTGCTGCTGCTACTGCTACTACTACTACTACTACTACTACTACTACTACTACTACTACTACTACTACTACTACTACTACTACTACTACTACTACTACTACTACTACTACTACTACTACTACTACTACTACTACTACTACTAATCCAGTGAAGTTATCAGCTGGCTCTGGATATGTTTTCTAGATAATTTTATATACATACTGCTTATGATGTTCTCATGTTTTGTTTAACCCTTACATTTACTTTTTATGTACATTATCATTCTTGGTTCTTATTGATTAATTAAAATATTTCAACAAAACAATGTTCACATATACTAATCATACACACACTATCCGCACTCATCCTGAGATCAGATTGAGTTTGCAATCATGTAACCAACATTTAAAAGTAATACTTAGCAATAGCTTTAATTCATACACCCATACGGAATGTCAACATTAATATGAGGGTAGGCAGAGACCCAAAAAAGAGAAAATACACTTTCACTAAGATTGAGGTATGCTAAAATTTATCGCAAGTCATACAGAGAGATTTGGATATATCATTAACTTCTGGCCATCAATATAGGATCATTTTACAGTGTATAAATAACCAAGTGAGGAAGTCTTCCACTGTACTTAAATATTTTATAAAACATGGAATAAAAATCTTAGTGAGTGAGTTAAACTAAGACTACAATAGATTGGTGGGGATTCTTTGTCTGTTTACATATACACAGATCTAACACCAATCTGTACAAGCACTTTCACAGATACAATACTCTGGTGAAATAGTACACCAGAACATTAGCAATAATTTTTCCAGGTCTTAATTAGCTTATATCTAACTAACTTTACAATAATAATAATAATAATAATAATAATAATAATAATAATAATAATAATAATAATAATAATAATAATAATAATAATAATAATAATAATAATAATAATAATAATAATAATAATAATAATAATAATAATAATAATAATAATAATAATAATAATAATAATAATAATAATAATAATAATAATAATAATTACAAAGTAAGGGTGAAATGAAAATTGTTATTACAATAATAATAATAGTGATAAGAAATGCGTATTATTTTTTTTAAATATCTTTCTACACTTTATAACATAATGATGATGTTAGCACAACATTCACACCACCTTTATAAAACATACGAATAAGTCAAAGTATTTGATAATAACACCTGATCCGATTAGAAAACATTTCATTTACAATATCTCTCACTCTCTTCATAAACAAAATGTAAAGCAACACATTACTGTGGAAAATAAAGGCATATACAAAATGATTTGATGTTAACTTATTTACTCAAGCAAAAAAAACTTTAACACAGATTACTTCACACTAATATATGATTAATTAAAATAACTTTTTTTTTTTAAATGAAATGTTATAAACGCATAACAAATAATAAAATTATACTTATGCAGTCTTCCTGGATCATCTTTTCGGTATCTGATTTCCATTTTGCAGCAGTTTTTTACCTGTTCTGTATGCACACATATCACATTAGATAATTCCTATTTAGTAGCAAGTTATTATTCCAAGATTTTATTTGAAAGAGTCACTTTATATAAGTTCAATCCTTAAGCTGAAATGTAATAAATTTTCCTGTTATTTATAAAACTTTTTCCATTTTGGGGGACTGGGTATTAATTACACTTTTATAGCTGAAGATAACTAGCTTTTAAGTTTTGGCATGTTCAAATCAACTTGTTGATGTGTTTCTAGTTTCACTTATGATGGTTTTATACTTCATATAGGATTATAATTTTCAGTTCTGCCTTATTTGCAAAATCAAATTTATTTTCTCTTAGAATATTGGATAATACGAATAGCTAAGTTCTTTAAACTTAATAAATTTATGTGTAAAATAATGATTCATATAACTCAGTTATTTCTTCGAGTTTTCTTGAGTGGAAGTCTCTCTGCAGTTTACTCTTCATCACTCACCGATCCCTGATAAGTTGGATATATTTGGATGCAAGAAAAATCACAATGTTGGTCAAATTTTGAAGCAGAAACTTTGTGCCTAATATAAACTTACTCAATGATAATTTTGTACTAATGTTATGGTTTTTTTATTCAGGAGACAAAATGGAACATTTACAGATTCCTTTTCTCTTTTTTTTAAAAAAAGAAATTGCTTATTCAACCTGACAATGAGGCTTCTCTGGTTAACTAATTATGACTAGCAAAAAAAGAGAACAAATCTAAAGACAAATCAAGCTATTATATTGCCTGGGTTCCTTCATCTTCCTCCTGAATGACTAACATGCCAAACCATTTATGTATGTGTTTTACTTGATTAAATACCATTTGTTTTTTAAACTTGTCCCCTCCTAAATGATTGATCTGCTAAACCATTTACATCTACATTTTAATGGATTGACCACCCATTGTTTTTGAAATTATACCTTCCCATGTCATAAATATCACACAATTTTTTTTAGTATTTTTCACTTGTGGAAATCTCCCCAAAGAACAAATGAATGAAAACTCTGCCCAAACAATAAATGAGAGAAATCCCTTTTCCCCATTTTTCTTTCTTTTTTAACAATAATGGTAAAAAATGCATAGCAACCCAACTTCAAACCCAGAATCTTGACCGAAAATTGGCTGCTATGAATGAATCATTGAAACAAATTTATTCTTCTTTAAAGAAGTTCTCCAATGAGATAACATGGGATAATTATTGCTCAATTATTAACTTAATAATTAAAATTCACAACTAAATCATATACATAAGCACATCTTTGACACATACTATTCTAATTAGACCAATTTCTCAATACTCTTTTACAATTTGATTTTATTAATTATTGCATTTAAACTTATTATTGTAAAATTTATGATTATCAATTTTCATTCCTCAGAAGTAGTTTTGAAAATCGCACAACCTTCTTCCTTCTCTCCAATCTTCAACTATTAATATGATGTATAAACATTGCTAATCTATAAAGGTTTCAATTATGTCTTGGGTTTTTATTAAATAACTTTATGAATAGGCACTAAATAAAGTAATTTTTGCTTGAAATTTTTTATGATTAAATGTTTAGTTTGCATAATAAGTAAAATTAGTCAATTCATAAGATTATGACTTGGATTCAAACATCACATTGGCTAGAAAACTTGTCTGTTAAAAAATGTATAGCTCATGAGAATTTTTTTATCAAATACTATCATGCATAACTAAGTCTAAAATCTAATGTAACTTTAGGCATATATATTATAACAATCCAAACGAAGTGGGAGATCGCACCGCACCGCACTAAAAAGGGCGCCATCTAGGCATTTGAGCCTAGAAAAATTTATAGAGTAGGCAGATACGCGCTGTTAGGATTCCACTTTATTTACATATTTAGATCGTTAGCCCATTGTCACTAGCTCAGTGGAATAGCAGAGATTTAATAATATCATTTACTAGTATATAAAAGAATAAAGTAAGCCACTGCCAGTAATTATCATACAAACAGATTTATTTATGCATATATATATAAGGTTTAAAATTATTTTAGTGATTTACATTTAAACATTTAACATTATTTTTAACTTTGATTTTACTTTAATTAACATTGAGTTACTATTATATTATAAATTTACATTTTTAATCAAGTTCGCACAGATGGGCTTATAAACCTGTTTAATATGTTGCTATAGATCGGTTACATAGATTTCAACGGTCAAAAACATTTCAAAGTAAACATAAACGATCAAAATATAAAATTATTGATTACTGACAATTGCGGAGGGAAATTTATACGTAACCCAATAGTATTTACCATAAGATACTTGCATTGTCACCAATAACTTAAAAGACATCCGAATAAATACATTTTTAGATACTCACCGTAAGGTATCATTATTTATCGAATGTCTATATATTTTGATCAAATATGAAACGCAAAACATAGTTAACCGATAAACAATCCATGCAAGCGTCTATAAACAACTTAAATTTAATAGTTTTATTTAGGATCGAGCCTGAATCGACTACATAGATTTGCATTTGAAAATGAAATATTCTATCCCTACTTAACCTTAGGCAACACATTTCGCAATCAACTGGCGCCAATCCATCTGATACATTCATGTATTCAATGTAGCATGATACGACAACACAACTATATTGTCAAGAATGTACATCTGAACAATATGTAGAAATAGAAACGACATTGACTCTCCACCCACAGGGATGTGACATCTGTGGGCAAGTAGATCAATAAACTAAAAACTCCATAGGAATGGACTGCGGTCTTCTGCCGACTTACAAACCCATCCATAGGCAGACAGAGGGTGTGTGGCGTATATCTATAATCCTGCCCGTGGCGGATCTCATGCTACACCTACTAATTACATAAATATATCCAATCCATTGAACCAATTCAACTACAAAATGAACAACCCAAGATTACCCTCCCTTAATATATCTTTACAAATCGATACAGCCTTTCACGCCCGACTTAAGTTTAACATTTTTTTATAATTTATTTAACGGAAAACAGAAATCATGATAAAACTTAAAGAACAAAATTAAATAAATAAATAAATAAATGGAAATGATTTTACAAATTAAATACATTAAATAAAATTATAACTAATTAATAAATAATGTTGGTCAGATAGAATAATATTGAATGTCATTTAAATCTGGAAAGTTTTTAATTTACTGTTCATAAATTTTAAAGTCTTACGGTTATTGAAATAGTTCATCTTCGTATATTCCTTGCCGTTTGCACGTGAATTCCCACGTCGTCCGAAGATTTGTATCCGGTTGATCGATTTATTTATCCTTTGGAGATTTTTATTTTTTTTTTAGTGTAATTTAGTCCTCAATGAAGAAACGATGGCCCATTTTTCTTCCTTTCTTACAGAACTGAAGGGATTGAAGCTGTGCGTCTTTTTCAATCCCCTCAGCACTAACACCTAGCTGTTACATCGTCAATAATCAATCACTCCTCATTCATTAACTACCAAGCTTTCCAAAACTTGTCCTTTTTATATTAATGTCAAGGATTGAATTAACATTGCGTCATGGAGTGATGATTCTTTCGCTGAGGTCCGATTTCCCAAATGGATTTCTTTCATTGGCTAATCAGTTTCTATTGTTTTTTTTTCTATCTGACTGAGGTTATTACATTTAAATGCTCAAGGCTGGTTTTAATTTAACTAATTAACAATCATTTCCATTTCTAATTAATTACCCTGTTTTCCAAATCAAAAATATATTTCAAGACAAATTTAAAGATATAATTTTATCTCCAAATCTTTTTTAAAATTTAGTTTTAAAAATACCTTTTTCTTTAATAAAAATTTTATTTTAATAATTTTTCATTATCTGTGCGACTTAATATATAAGAGTTTAAGACGATATTTTAATTTCAATTTTTAAAGAAAGTTTTTAAATGCGAACTTTTTATTTTAACTTGTTTAATAATATATATAAAAAAAAAAACAATGTAACGAACGTCTGTGCTCGTTACAATATATATATATATATATATATTCTGCCCTCTACCACGTGTAACTATGTACACATCGTGCCCACCACGTTACACCACAATCCACTCTCTCACCCTACGTATATTTACGTGTTTATGTGTACCCCACTTCCCCACAAAAATAAATATAACATAGTGAAAATCGCCTAACCGGGTTCTAGCTCTAATAATTAATGAGATATTCAATTAAATGCTTTACTAGCTCAAATTTATTAAAATCAACTTAGGTTCTGTTTTAGACTAACTCAAATAACTATTCTAGAATTCATGAGACTAGAAGTGGAAATAAGGGTGACAATGTAGATTACATTGAGATACTATCCCATAGGATACCATTTCAATGGCATAAGAACACTATCCCCCTTATACTACTATTACATATAATAACTACATAGTATTCTTATGACTTCTGCAACTTCTAATCACTAAGACTCATTTAACAATTAAAGTATTAATTTTTTATCTATAATAACAATAATAGTAATTATCTAGCTCAAATGAAATAATCTCAGGTTCTTAAATTTATTCAAGGTTAAATTAAAACAAGGTAGCAAAATATGATAAGGGATTTTGTGTCATAATTTACTACTCTGAAATTAGATTAATAATAAAACAATAATAATAATAATAATAATAATAATCACAATCTTCATTGTTTAATCTAACTAGTACAACTTTTCTTTTATCGCAAATTTATAACCGTAATAAATTAGTTAATAATCTAATATCCTCCTTTTTTTTATCTTTAAGTAATAAAATAAATTAGCAAGTGGCAGTGTTTATATAATCTGATAAATGAAGCAAGTGGCAACTAATAGCATACAATTTAGCAAATTACCATGACAATAGATTTATGACCAGTAACGCAATGCAATTTTATAATTCAATTACAAAAAACATCAATAAATATTTAAGATTAAATATACTTCTCTATTTATATCTTGTGCAAACAATTGTATACTTAGTTTAATGATGGTAAACATACCCTGTGAATTCATGCAATGATGTAGAGAAAACAAAACTCAGACACAAGTTTTAATAAACAAATTTTAGAATTTTATTAACAACAATCACAATTAAGATAAAACAAACAAATCTATTTACATTTATTTACAAGGGATATCCTCATTTTTCTTTACGCTACAATAGTTGAATTATACATTTTTAGATTTCTTTTATCATTAATTAAATTATTATACCCTTTATAAATTATTTATTTCTCATTAGGTTTATTATATTACTTATTTTAACTATTTTATGGGTAATACTATTCTTTACCTTTTCATATTAAAGTTACCGTATTATAAATTATATATGTGGATAAACATCATTGATAACCTTATAAATTTACAATCAATATGGTTTTTTCTCTAAAAAAAATTACATTTTCTTGTAACTCTATATAAGTCACTCTGCATATTGTTCAAATATTATTACTACCTATTACGTTTGTTCTCTAATGCTCGTAAACTCTAATACATTTATTCCATAAGCCATACTCATGTATAATGACACAACATGGGTTTAATTATCTCCTGTTTCAGTTTCACATATACTATAATTATCGAATGTTATTACATTCTTTAAATATGCAATACTTATATTTTTAAATATAATCAACAATAAAAAAATGTTAAATCATTTTTAATATTTTTGTATATTTCTATTTGGATATATTTTTATAAAATAATAGTTCATTTCTTAAAAATTAAAATAATTCTCTGACTCCTTCCTTTCTTAGGATATCTGCATCTCTCTTTCAATGATCATATTCTACTCTTCATTAATACTTAACTATTCTTATTTCAAATAACAGCATGACATACATTCTAAAATATCTATTGTTTCTTTTCAATAGACTTATCAAATAACGATGTAGTTGCAAGAAATACGGATAAAGAAAGCGAAAGATGTATAGGATATCGGGAAGATAGATAGATAAGTTATCAAAATATATACTTCAAAATGTATGGAACAGTGTGAATAGGTCCGACATTCATTGTCTAATAACCCTGGCAATAAGCATGATGTGGCATCTATTTACTCAGCTTTACCAAACATCTAATAAGATTCACAATAAAGATAAAAATGACACTGTCCATGACAACATGTGTAACAGTTGTAGGGCTTTGTTAACTACGCTGATTACCATCTAAAACTACTTATTATTTCATTCCCTGTAGCATCCTAGTTTTTTAATACATCCTCTTGGTTTCCGAATCTCCACGTACTACCAAGTCACTACCCAAACTATCTCTCAAGATTTTTACTGTATCCAACATCGATAAAACTAACTACCTTTTAAAACAATAAACAAAATTCACTAATATAAAACATTTCCCTATTTCATAAGAACAATTTGTCTTGCTTTATTACACTGTAGGTTCGACATCTATGTTTTGTTAAAATAAAACTTAAATATCCTAATCGGAAAAATTAACAGAAGATATCACATAACCATCTGTTAAATTGAACTATATTAATAACACATTAAATGATTATCGTATGCATATTTTTAAAACATCTAATTACATCTCAAATTGTTTTAGAGTGTTGTTTTTTCAAAATGCGTTTTACAATAATTATAACAATAAAACTTTTGCATTACATTCATTCGATTCACAGATGATCTAAATAAATAAAAAAAAACATTATATTATTAATAACCATAAAATGTACCAAAATAATCTTTACCTTCCTATTAGAGTTCGTAGTAGGTTTCTTTCTCCTCGAGCATCGCAAATATATAAATTTCCACACACATACAATTTTATTTGAACATTCAAAATCAAAAAACATATTATTTTATATAATGTTATATCACGAATTAATGTATTTGTTTTCCCTATCGCTATCTAAAACTTAATGTTTAACTTAGATTAATAAAGAAATTAATTTAAACCATAATCACATATTTTCTGGAGGTAAATCTTGGTTAGTCCCATAATATTTATTATTTCTTCTTTTGTCCGAATGTTCTCCTTTCTGATTATTAAAGTTTTAAATATATTAGTTCATTTAATAAACTGTTTAGATGATCTTTAGTTTTAGTGTTTAATTCAAAATTATTAGAAAACATTTATTTAGTTATCCCACGAAGCTTTTAATGTTCGGGCGAATATTACTTTGGCGTGTTGATGCATCTTTATTTCTAGCTGAACTACAATTATTTAATCATTACGGTACCAATTGCGTTCACCATGGATCCAATATTTTATATTTATTTCTCTGTAAAATATTTTTTTTCTTCTTTAGGCAAGTATTTTCCTTGGTAATTTCACTTTCATTCATTATTAATTTATATACAACATTTTCGATTTTTAACTATTTCTATAGTATTTGCTCAAGTCATCTTAAAGAAAGCAATTCAAATTATTTCAATAATAAATTCTTTTTTTTTGTCCATTTATTCTTATATGAATAATATTTATTTTTATTTTCCATTATATTCATTAACTTTACGCACAATGTCCTTTCATTAATTTTATATGCACGAAAGCTGTTTTTATAGTAATACGCTATACAAACTATATCAACGAATAACATTAACATTTTTGGAATATTATAAAATTTATAACTTGGTTTTAAGAATCTATCCATTTTTTATTGAAAATTCAGATTATATTTTGATAGAATCCACTGGCAGGTCACTGTGAAGTTAGTGAAACATTATTATGAGAACTTTTTTTTTTTAATTTTATTCTTAGATTCTCTTCGGAAAATTTTAAATTGTCAGTTGGTTTCTTTCAAAGATATTATTAAAATTATAATAAAATTGACTAATAAATTGAAAAAAGAAAGAAATTTTAAAGAGCTTAAAATTTTACCTCTGCTCTGGAGTCAACACGTTTTTGTTCTCCCAGTTTATACAATTAATTGGCATGATTTTTGTTGTCTGCCAAGATCTATCTTTTTATTGGTCAATTCCTACTTTGGTTTATAAATAATTTCTAAAGTTTTAAAATCATGACATAATAGACTTAAATATTAACCTATTATTATTTTTAAATTAATTATTATCTATTACAATTTAATTACTTTTAAAATAATTTTGAAACAATAATTAATAAAGATGTATAATACTTATTTTTTATTATGATGTGTGACAATTCCATCCAGTTCTATAATATACTATTTAAATATTTTAATTATTTGTATTAATTTAAACTGGTGCTTATACATAAAATATTCCAGACAGTCACATAGACATTTCCTGTGTTTAGTCTAGTTTTATCTGTATTAATAAATTTGCTACTTATATTATTTAAAATGATTATATAAAATTTTGAAAAATAATTTAGAAAAATATAGAACTAGATACAATCCCCACCATCACAATACTTATAATTAAATATATTACATTAATCATTTACTGTTTAACTATAGTTTATAATTTTAAATACTATATAATATTAATTTTAAAATTTTTAGTAATTGATCATTTATAACCATCATTGACCTATAGAAAAGGGCACAATAATATTTTTTTTTTTTTTTTTTTTTTTTTTTTTTTTTTATATATATATATATATATATTTATATTTGATTTGTTAATGGCTGAATAATGTGTGTTCAAATGAAGGAGGCAATCTACCCTTGTAATCATGTGTAGCTCCACTACACCTCAGGCCAACAGTGAGGACCATAATCTAACCGCCTGTTCCCACATCTCCACTTCCCCCAAAATAAATATAATATAGTGAAAATCACCTAACCGGATTCTAGCTCTAATAATTAATGAAATATTCAATTAAATGCTTTACTAGCTCAAGTTTCTTAAAATTAACTTAGGTTCTGTTTTAAACTAACTCAAATAAATATTCAGGAATTCATGAGACTAGAAGTGGAAATATGGGTGACAAGGTAGATTACATTGAGACAATATCCCACAGGATACCACCTCAATGGCATAAGAACACTATCCTCCCTTATACTACTATTACATATAATAACTACATAGTATTCTTATGACTTCCGCAACTTCTAATCACTAAGACTCATTTAACAATTAAAGTATTAATCTTTTATCTCTAATAATAATAATAGTAATCATCTAGCTCAAATGAAATAATCTCAGGTTCTTAAATTTATTCATATGTTAATAAACATATGGTATCAAAATATGATAAGGGATTTTATGTCATAATCTACTACTCTGAAATTAGATTAATAATAAAACAATAATAATCACAATCTTCATTGCTTAATCCAACTAGTACAGTTTTTCTTTCATCGCAAATTTATAACCGTAATAAATTAGTTAATAATCTAATATCCCCTTTTTTTTATCTTTAAGTAATAAAATAAATTAATAAGTGGCAGTGTTTAGATAATCTGATAAATAAAGCAAGTGGCAACTAATAGCATATAATTTAGCAAAATATTATGATAATGGATTGATGACCAGTAACGCAATGCAATTTTATAATTATTTAATTATAAGAACATCAGTAAATATTAAACATTATACATACTTCTCTATTTATCTTTTGTGCAAACAATCATATACTTAGTTTAATTGTTGTGAACATACCCTGTGAATTCATGCAATGATGTAGAGAAAACAAAACTCAGACACAAGTTTTAATAAACAAATTTTAAAATTTTATTAACATCAATAAAAAAATAAATAAAACAAACAAATCCATCTACATCTATTTACAAGGGATATCCTCATTTTTCTTTACACTACAATAGCTGAATTATACACATTTATATTTCTTTTATCGTTAATTAAACTTATTATGCCTTTTAAAAGTTATTTATTTATTTCTCATTAGGTTTATCATATCACTTATTTTAACTATTTTATGGGTAATACCATTCTTTACCTTTTAATATTAAAGTTACTGTATTATAAATTATCTATGTGGATAAACATCATTTATAACATCATAATTTTACAATCAATATGGTTTTTTAAAAGAAAATTACATTTTCTTGTAACTTTATATAAGTCACTCCGCATATTATTCAAATATTATTATTACTTTTAACGTTTGTTCTCCAATGCTCGTAAACTATAATACGTTTATTCCATAAGCCATACTCATGTATAATACTATAACACGGGTTTAATTATCACCTGTTACAGTTTCACATATACTATAATTATCGAATGTTATTGTATTTTTTAAATATGCAATACTTATATTTTTTAAAATATAATTAACAATAAGAAAACGTGAAATTATATTTAATATTTTTGTATATTTCTATTTGGATATACTTTTATAAAATTATAGTTCATTTCTTAAAAAAAAAGAATTAAAATAATTCTCTAACTCCTTCCCTTCTTAGGATATCTGCATCTTTCTTTCAATAATCATAATCTACTCTTCATTAACACTTAACTATTCTTATTCCAAATAATAGCATGACATAAATTCTAAAATATCTATTGTTTCCCTTTTAATAGACTTATTATATAATGATGTAGTTGCAAGAAATACAGATAAAGATAGCGAAAGATGTATAGGATATCGGGAAAATTGATAGATAACTTATCCGCAATATACTTCAAAAATGTATGGAACAGTGTGAATAGGTCCGACATTCATTGTCTAATAATCTTGGCGATAAGCGTGATGTGGCAGCTATTTACTCGGTTTTACCAAACATCTAGTACGACTCACAAGAAATATATAAAATACCACTGTCCAAGACAACATGTGTACCAGTCGTAGGGCTTTGTTAACTATGCTGATTAACATCTAAAACTACCTATTATTTCATTCCCTGTAGCATCCTAGTTTTTAATACATCCTCTTGGTTTCCGAATCACCATGTACTACCAAGTCACTACCCAAACTATCTCTCAAAATTTTTACTGTATCCAACATCGATAAAATACTAACTACTTTTTAAAAACAATAAACAAAATTCACTAATATAAAACATTTCCCTATTCCATAAGAACAATTTGTCTTGCTTTATTACACTGTAGGTTCAAAATCTACGTTTTGTTAAAATAACATTTAAATATTTCAATCAGGAAATTAACAGAAAATATCACATAACCATCAGTTATATTGAACTATATTAATAACACATAAAATGATTATTGTATGCATATTTTTAAAAATCTAATCACATCTCAAAGTGTTTTAGAGTGTTGTTTTCAAAAATGTGTTTTACAACAATAATAACAATAAAACTTTTGCACTACATTCATTCGATTCTCAGCTGATCTAAATAAATAAAACATACATTATATATCATTAATAATTATAAATGTTACCAAAAACAATCTTTATCTTCCTATTAGAGTTCGTAGTATGTTTCTTTCTCTTCGAGCATCGCAAATATACAAATTTCCACACACATACAATTTTATTTTAAAATTCAAAATCAAAACATATTATTTCATATAATGTTATATCATGAATTAATGTATTTGGTTTTCCCTATCACTATCTAAAACTTAATGTTTAACTTAGATTAGTAAAGAAAATAATTCAAACCATAATCACATATTTTTCTGACGTTAAATCTTGGTTAGTCCCATAATATTTATTATTTCTTTTTTTGTACGAATGTTCTCCTTTATGCTTATTAAAGTTTTAAATAAATTAGTTCATTTAATAAAGTGTTTAGACGATCTTTAGTTTTAGTGTTTAATCCAAAATTATTAGAAAACATTTTATTTAGTTATCCCATGAAGCTTTTTAATGTTCTGGCGAATATTACCTCGGCGCGTTGATGCATCTTTATTTCTAGTTAAACTACAATTATTTAATAATTACGGTACCAATTACATTTTCCATGGATCCAATATTTTATATTTCTCTTCTGTAAAACATTTTTTTTTCTTTAGGCAAGTGTTTTCCTTGGTAAACTTCACTTTCATTCATTATTATTTTATATACACTACTTTCGATCTTTAACTATTTTCTAGAGTATTTTCTCAAGTCATCTTAAAGAAAGCAATTCAAACTATTTCAATATTAAAATTTCTTTTTGTCCATTTATTCTTATATGAATAATACTTATTTTAATTTTTCATTATCTTCATTAACTTTGTGCACAATGTCCTTTCATTGATTTTATATGCACGAAAGCAGCTTTCATAGTGATATGCTATATAAACTATATCAACGAATAATATTAACATATTTGGAACATTATAAAATTTACAACTTGGTTTTAAGAATCTATCCATTTTTTATTGAAAACTCCGATTATATTTTGATAGAATCCACTGGCAGGTTACTGTAAAGTTAGTGAAACATTACTATGAAAAACTTTTTTTTAAAACATTTTATTCTAAGATTCTCTTCGGATGATTTTTAAATTGTCAGTTGGTTTCTTTCAAAGATATTATTAAAATTATAATAAAATTGACTAATAAATTGGAGAAAAGAAAAAATTAGAGAGACTTAAAATTTTACCTCTGCTCTGGAGTCAACACATTTTTGTTCTCCCCCATTTATACAATTAGTTGGCGTGATTTTGGTTGTCTGCCAAGATCTATTTTTTTTTATTGGTCAATCCCTACTTGGATTTATAAACAATTTCTAAAGTTTTAAAATCATGATGTAATTGACTTAAATGTTAACTAATTATTATTTTTAAATCAATTATTATCTATTACAATTTAACTACCTTTAAAACAATTTTGAAACAATAATTAATAAAGGTGTATACTACTTATTTTTATTATGATGTATGACAATTCCATTCACTTCTATAATATACTATTTAAATATTTTAATTATTAGTATTAATTTAAACCGGTGCTTATACATAGAATATTCCAGACAGTCACATAGTCATTTTCGGTGTTTAGTCTAATTTTATCTGTCTTAATAAATTTGCTACTTATATTATATAAAATAATTATATAAAATTTTGAAAAACAATTTAGAAAAATATAGAATTAGATACAATTCTCACCATCACAATATTTATTATTAAATATATCATATTAATCTTTTACTGCTTAATATAGTCTATAATTTTAAATACCATATAATATTAATTTTAAAATTTTTTAGTAATTGACCATTTATAACTATCATTGACCTATAGAAAATGGCACAATATTATATATATATATATATATATATATATATATAATATTGTATATATATATTTATATATATATATATATATATATATATATATATATATAACTACAACCATTAAATGTCTGTATTTTTAAATTATATAATAATAATTCAAACAAATATATTTAACACAGTATTCAAAATTAAATAATCTATTCTTTACCAGAAGTACTTTCAATTGTTTCACTGACAATCTTTTTCAACTGTTAATACAAACGTACACTTTAACGTAATAACTTTAACCTTTACTTTCCGCCATTCCTTTAAAAGCCAAATTCCATTTAATTGCTTTAAATCCATTTCATATATAAATAACTACAACCATTAAATGTCTGTATTTTTAAATTATATAATAATAATTCAAACAAATATATTTAACACAGTATTCAAAATTAAATAATCTATTCTTTACCAGAAGTACTTTCAATTGTTTCACTGACAATCTTTTTCAACTGTTAATACGTTTGTATTAACAGTTGAAAAAGATTGTCAGTGAAACAATTGAAAGTACTTCTGGTAAAGAATAGATTATTTAATTTTGAATACTGTGTTAAATATATTTGTTTGAATTATTAATATATATATATATATATATATATATATATATATATATATATATATATATATATATATATATATATATATATATATATATATATATATATATATATATATATATTAATAATTCAAACAAATATATTTAACACAGTATTATATATATATATATATAAACAATACTACAGAAGTTATTATAATAGTGAATGAAAGATAAAAACACTTTATCATTTATACAAGCAAGAATAACAATGATTAATTCATGGTTCTGCAGGCTATTTCTCTTTGCAATGACATACAGACATGTATTTAAAACCATTTATGTTTGCATGAACAAAACAAATTCATAATTCGAAATGAAAAAAAAAAAACATTCCTAACCAACAGTCAGGCTTTTCAATTTCTAAAAGAGACATAATTTCATCAACTTTATGGCACAGCACATGGTAAGAAATAAATGGTTAAACCAACTAAATATATTTTATGACATGTTTTACTGTAAACCCCTCTTCTAATGACTAAAAATAAATAGTGACCCTTGATGGTTAATTTTCAGTTTTGTTAGAAACATTTCATGATATTTTAACAGTTTTAAAATAAATTTAAATATAAAATGTTCTGTTTAAAAGTGATCAAATATTGTAAGATAGGATGACTCCAGAAGCATGATGGCAATCCAAGAAGCTAACATGATTCTGGGTAGCTCTCCATTTTTAACTTTAATTAGAGAAAATTTAATTTGTTCACCTAATTGTGCACCCAATTCTGGAATGGTGTTTATTGCTTATATCCAGTGATATATTTATTTGAATGATATGAGATCCAGTCTATTCATTTTTTTGCAATCCCAATAAATATATGCTATCCTAATGAGGATTTGGTAAAAAAAACACTGAACATATGTTGAGACACCCACATATCACACAGTAAACAATCCAATAAATTTCAATTAATCTTTGGGAAAGTTCTCTAATAGGATATTTATTGGGTTTATTCACATATTTTTATTAAACTAAATACAAGTTTTTAATCCTTTTGACTTTTTATAAAAATAAAATATATTAAAAAAATTAAATAATTGACTTTTAATTTTAAAATATCACTAACCTATAGTAACTTAACTTAATAAAATTTATCACAACAATAATTTTAAAACAATAACCACAATAACATAATTACATACAGGATTTATACATATTAGTTTAACAAATTTGATTGGATGACAAATCAGCAGACTACACACTCATTTACATATTCCAATTATGCACTTTTAAAGATTTGAATTAAACTAATGAATCATCATTTTAATAATAAATATAATAAATGCTTAATACAAATATTTATTTTATAACAATACAACATATTTCAAATGATATATTTTATTAATTCTTATTAATTTATGAGATTATAAGAAAATATTTAATTTACATGTAATAATTTTTATCAACATTTGTTAAATTAAAACAACTTTCAAAATTAAATAATATTTATTAATAAATTTATCTTATCATATATAAATGTCTCTATTTCATCAATAATTTTTGAAAGTAATGAAACACTTTTATCTGAAACCATGCAAGCATAATACGTATGTATTATTTGTCATGTGATCTTCTCTTCAGACATAGTGTTGCAATTTTTTTTTAAATTTCCTGTCTACTTTAAAACTAAATGAATATTTAATTACAAAAAATATGCATTAGAAAATATTAAATGTAATAATAAAAATTTATAATAATAAACATTGTCATTTTTATAATAATTACTAAGATTAAAACATTTGATAAACAAACTGTAAGAAAGTCAACTATTTATAGGCAAAAAAAATTATTAATGTAAGAAAAGTTGAAAAGTTTTATTTGGAAAAATCAATAACTGTATAACTTAAATCAAACATATATAAAGATAGTTAGTATTTAGCTAGCATTATTTGATGAAAGGGGATTGATTTTTTATATGCACTATAATAATTGAAAAATATTTATTTATATGTCTAAAATAAAGAGTCTTCATGAATTTTAATGTTTATTAATAGAAATTAGTGAAACTTGAAATTGAATTGGTTATGAAGAGCTTTAGTTTGACAGTTCATTTCAAGATAATAGGCTTAAAATTATAATAAATTATAATGGATATTTATGTTTGTGATTATAAGAAATTATGGTGGATATTTTATGCTCATGTGATCTGAACAAGCAGTTTTCTTTTTAATGTTCTGCATATGTATGTGCATGTGATACAGATATATGGATTTGTTTATTTTTTTTTATTTATAGAAATTTATATATTGTGTTCTATATTATTTCATAATAAAATGTAAAAATAAATCTGTTTAATTTGTTGGTTTTGGATCCAAAATGTAAGTTTAAATAAAAAGTTGTTTAGGTAACATTTATTTTCAAAATAAATGTCAAGAAATCTTACATAGTATTTTAATTGAGTTTATAATAATTCACCTAGCCATGTGTTTGAGCCATATGGTGTAATTGGAACTGTAAGAAGTTAAAGTGACAGTTAACAAATGCTCTTTAAATATTGGTCTCTGAGAGGTTAATTAAAGATCAGAAAAAAAAATTTTCCCCATTTTTTATAAAATGGTCATTACTTCAGAACTAACTTGCTAATTCAAAACTAGATTGCCAGTTTTTTATCTCTGAACATTTTTTCTGGCTTTTCAATTTTTCTCAGAATTAACATGTTAAGAAGTGTAAAAATTATAAATTAAATATGAATTTCTAATTCAATCATAATAGATGTATGTGTTCTTTTTCTAAAGTCAAATTACTTATGACCAAATCAGCTCTTAAGAAAAGACTCTGTAGCCAGCACATTACTATTTGTTTGTGGTTTATAGAAATTCATTTAAAGAGAGGACATCAAACTTTTGTATAATGTTTAAAAGCCAATTCATATTTAATAATCAATATCTACTTGTTTGACTGTATTTTAAACCTAAAATGGAAAAAAAAGAGAAAAAACAACTAAATTCAAACCCAGGAATAAACTCATCAAAATGGAAAGGTAATTAGCAGAATTTTAATTTTTTTTAAGTTATCAGTGTAGCTACATTTTGTTTAAAATAACTGTCTGTGCATTTTATATACATCTTGATTAAAATGACTGTCTTTGCATCTATATTGCTATCTCCAAAATAAAATGAACTAAATAGTAATTAACTGGTGGACAATAACATCAAGTCATCAAACTTGGCCTCAAAGGAAAAAGACAAAGGAAAGAGACAAAGTAATGTTTAATATTTATTCTTTATTTTCCTTTATTTATATAATATATGGCATGTTTTATCGAAACTTTAATGATTATATTATTTTTTTTTTTTTATGTTTTACAAATGTTTAAAGGAAAGAAAAATGTTTTTGTTCCCATTGACATAAAAAAAAAGGTTTAAAACTTGTTAACATATAATGAGGATGAAGTATAAATTCTTACATATATATATATTTAAAAAAAAAAAAGAGATACAGAATATTTTTTGTTATCAAAATTATCTGATTGATACTAGATGTATGAAGAGTGATTGGATGGTCATGTGGAAAATCATTGTTGGGCTACAATGTGTTAATGACCTATTATTAATATACATATTGGGTGGATGTTGTTGTGGGCTTGACTATTTAAAATTTAGATAATTCATAGTTTTGATTCGTGATCTGGTCAGACTTTGTCATTTATCTAAACTGTAATTGATGTATGTGTGTGCATATGTAAAGTTAGAAATGCTTGTTATTATTGAGGTAGAGTTATCTTACCACCTCATAGATAGGAAAAAACTATCTCATAATTTATTTACTATGGCAGTAGGAGATGAGGATCAGTTCTCAGTCAAAATATTTTTATTAAGGTAGGGAATTATTAATAGAGTTATTGTTCAAGTTGTAGAAAATGTGCACACTTATATAGAGTAAATGTATAGACAAGAGTTCTTCACACGATTCTAGGTCTTAAAGAAGACCTCTCTCTGGCTACAGCAGACATTCAAAGTTGGGAGTCATTTGTTGTTATTTTTATTTAATTTCACTTATTAAGATGCTGATTTGCGCACGTTATAAAATACTGTCATGATGTTGTGAAATATGTAGAGTGTTTTGTTGTGTATGGCAGGATAAAAGTTGCATTGACAGAATGAGGATTTCAGTAAAGATGTATGTGTGTTGATGAGGGGGGTGACAGAGATTTTAATTTGGAAGCTAACCGATCTATAGTCGATTTTTGTGAAGGATGATAAATTGAATTATCATCAGGCTGGGGCAACATGCTGACCTATCAAAATATATATACGCTTGAAAAGTGTGAATATTTGGCATGCATAAACATAACATTGTAATTTTTTAATTTAAACCCATTTGCAAGACCAATGAGAGGTTTTTCCTGTCACATCATCCTATTCATAAGAAATCTAAAAGATTATTGCTTGTTGAAGTAGTTGAAATTGAGAG
This sequence comes from Epiperipatus broadwayi, assembly GCA_028023455.1. Taxonomy (NCBI): domain Eukaryota; kingdom Metazoa; phylum Onychophora; class Udeonychophora; order Euonychophora; family Peripatidae; genus Epiperipatus; species Epiperipatus broadwayi. Next base: position 10,262 of record JAQFVV010012744.1, on the reverse strand, counting down.
TTATTTATTATTGCTTGCTAGAATAATTAAAATTGGTAATTATTTTGGAATAGTCCAATTGATAATGATTGCAACAAAAGGGGGAGCAGGAATTTATAGGTTTTCTCAAAGTTAAAAGAATATTTTTATATACTTAAATAAGGAATTCAGATTCTGTGCGTAAGCATTTTTAATATTTAACAAATAGATAGGTCAAAACAATGTATAAGTTATTCAGAAAATTAGTTAATATGAATATGTATTTATATCATTAGTATTATTTTTTACTAGATCTCATATCATATAATATTTGAGTGTAATGATATTATATATGTGTGTTGTTGTTATTATTATTATTATTATTATTATTATTATTATTATTATTATTATTATTATTATTATTATTATTAATATTATTACTTCCGGTTTTCTAGTGTAAAGACGTGTTTACTTGTTCTCTTGATTTTTTTAAATTTTTAATGATGGATTCATGTTCTATTTGTAAAGAACTTTTACCTAAAAATGGTAATTTCGTATCCTGCTTTGGTTGTACGTCCGGTATGCACTTTGCATGTGCATCGTTGAGTGATACTACTTACCGAAGAATGTCTATAAAAAAGAAGCAAGAATGGAGGTGTGCTGCTTGTAGAGTTAGTTTTTCTAAGGCTAGTGATGTTTTGGATTCATCTATGACTGCTAAAAATTCACCTGATTTAATTTTGGAGGAAATTTTGGATAAATTAAAATTATTGCCGGTGATTCACAACACAATTTCAGAGTTATCTCAAGCAGTTGCTAATTTGCGGACAGAAGTTATTTCTTTGCGTGAAAATGTGGATCGGAATAATCAAGAAATAATTCGTCTTTCTAATTCTTGTACTTCAAATGAGAATGAGATTTTGTTATTGAAAGATAAATTACATTCTATGGAACGATTTAATCTGGATCATGAAATTGAAATACAGGGTTTGCCTTGTCAAGAAAATGAAAATTTGCCGTTAATTTTAACTAACGTGGCGGACAAGCTCGGTGTTACAGATGTCGCTGTAGATTTGGAAAACGTTTTTCGTACAAAAAATAAATCAGGAGCTCCAGGTTTTATTGTAGCTCATTTTAAATCACGAAATTCTGCCATACAGTTTTTAATAAATAAAAAATCTGTTTTAACAGTTTCTCAAATTTTGCCTGGGGTTAATAATAACAAACGTATTTATATTAATCAGCGTTTGACTCCATTCAATAGAAGGCTTTTATGGTTGGCGAAACAGAAGTTACGTTCTGGTCAAGGTTTTGCTTTCATTCATAATGGATCAGTGTATGTGAGAAAAGATTATAATTCTCCTCGTGTTTTAATTAGAAATGAAAGTGATTTGGAGTCATTCTGAAATTTATTTATTATGATAAATTCTGATTTGATTTCTCAGGAAAAAGATTTTGCTTCACTTAAATTATTTCATTTAAACATACGTAGCATTAGATGTCATTTTGATGAACTTGTAGTTTATTTAAATAATTTTCCTTTATTTCATTTTGATATAATTATTTTAACGGAAACTTGGATTTCTTTACAAGAACAAAATTTATATAGTTTGAATGGCTATACGAGTATACTTTCTCCTCGTATGCATTTACGATCTGGTGGTGTTATGGTTTTTATAAAAACCGGTTTAGACTTTTCTTTCAATATTCCAACATTTAATACTGCAGAATGTATTTTATTAACTTTGAGACTCCCTAAATGTGTGCTTTCTATTTTGGCTATATATAAATCATGTACAAGTAAAGTTTTGGATTTTGTTACTGAACTTGATTCTTTGTTATTAGATTTGGGTTCAGAATCTGCTGTTTTAATGGGTGATCTAAATATTGATTTATTAAATAATGCTTGTAAGTCTACTATAGATTATTTAAATTTACTTTATAGCTATGGATTTAGTCAAACGCTTTTTTCACCTACGCGTATTACTCCTATATCTCAATCTCTTTTAGATCATATTTTTGTTAGATTAAGCCGCAGTTTATTTTCTGATTCGTCTCTTTCTAAATTATTTCTTACAGATCATTTTGCTACTGAATTAAAAATATTGAATTGTATGGATAATATTAATGTTTGTGCATATGTTGAGAAATTATCTTTTTCTAAATTGAATTATTTATTATCTGTTCAGAATTGGGATAAGATTTTTATGATAGATAATGTAAATGATGCATTTTTGGAGTTCCAAGCTATTTGTTTAGATTTAATTGCTAAAGCAAAGTTTCATTTAAAATTGACAAGTAAGAATAGAAGAAGATCTCTTTGGGTGACAGATGCGCTGGTATGTAAAATTAATCAGAGAAATGTATTAAAATCTTTGGATGGCTCATCAGATGTTTTAAAAAAACTTAATGTTGAAATTAAGTCTGATATTAGAAAGTTGAAGTTTAGATATTATCAAGAATTTCTTAGTGATAAAAATGTTTCTTTGAAATGGAGAACAATAAATTCTTTGATTAAAAAATCTTCTCCTGATCGTATTAAATGTATTAAATATAATGAAAGTTTAATTGAGTTACAGAATAATGAAAAATATTTAGCTGATCGGTTTAATGAGTATTTTGTAAATTTATCGATGCGTGATGTGCCTGAGCAGATTTTGTCTTCTTATTCAAGTTTGAATTCTTTTTTATATTCTGATGTTTCTGAATCTCAGTTGTCTGTAGCAATTGATAGTTTAAAAAATGTCACTTCTTTTGGACTAGATGGTATAACACCTAAGATGCTTAAAGAAAATAAGGTTGCATTTTTGCCTATTTTAGTTCATTTATTTAATTTATCTTTGCAGTCTGGATCATTTCCAGAATGTCTGAAAGTTAATGTTATTACTCCTGTTTATAAAAAGGGTGATTCTACTCTTATGGTCAATTATAGGCCAATTGCTATTATTTCTGTTTTTTTCTAAATTATTGGAAATGATTGTTAGGGATCAAATGTTGTCATTTCTGTTTAAAAATAAAATTTTATCTGACTATCAATATGGTTTTCTTCCTGGCAGAAGTACATTAGATGCTTTAAAACATCATGTTCAGTATTTAACATCTTCATTGGATCAGGAACTTAAAACATTGGCTATTTATCTTGATTTATCTAAAGCATTTGATTCTGTTAATCATAATATTTTGATTAAGCGTTGCTACTTGTATGGTTTTCGTGGATCTATTGGTAGTTGGTTGGAGAGTTATTTAAATGATAGGAAACAGTTTACTAATATTTATGGTACTATCAGTGATGTTGTCTTGATTAATTCTGGAGTTCCGCAAGGTTCAGTACTTGGTCCTCTATTGTTTTTAATTTATATTAATGATTTATTTTCATTGAAGTTACATTCTAAGATTTTTGGTTTTGCTGATGATATTGCTTTATCTTGCAATGCTGTTTCTTATAATCTTCTTGAAAAATTAGTGAATGAGGATTTGGACTCAATTGGTAAATGGTTGGCATATAATTCATTGTTGGTCAATTTAGATAAAACAAAAGCTATTCTTTTTTCTTACAAGCATACTTTTTTTTCTCTGAAGATTAAAATTTGCTGTAAGTATATTTTGCATTATAATAGTATATGTACTTGTGAGAATATTCCTTTGGTAGATAATTATTGTTATTTGGGAATATATATTGACTCCAGATTGTCCTGGACAAATCACATTACCTATCTTTGTCAACGGTTACGTAATTTAAACTATATGTTTTATTATTTAGTTAAATTTCTTCCTAGGTCTGCTCTCATTTTTATTTACATTGCCTATTATCAGAGTATTTTATCTTACAATATCATTATTTGGGGTAATGCTTCTCCACATATTTTATCTTCTTTGCGTGTTTTGCAAAATTATACTTTGCGCATTATTTTTGGTAGATCTCGTTCCTCTTCTGTTCGAGATATTTATATTGCATTTGGTTTATTTGATGTAAATCACTTATATCAATATAGAGTTATTTTTGATATTTTTTGTGCTAAACCTTTTCTGAATTCTAGAGTTTATGTTCTAAATACTCGTCTTTCTAATAAATTTCAATTACCTTTACCAAAATTTTTTAAGGAATCTAGTAGAAGACAATATGTTTATTCTGGGTCAAAGTTGTTTAATAAATTTGTATATGAATGTTCAATTGATCTGAATAATATTTCTTATATATCATTCAAAAAATATTTGTGTCAATGGTTGTGTAGTATGTATTAATTTTGGCATTTATTTTATTTATTTAATTAATTTTATTTATTTCCTAAACTGTTCTTTTGAGTTTTTGATTGTATTTTTATTTAATTTATTTTTACATGTAAATTCCACACACAAGATTTTTCTTGTTTGGAGTTTTTAAATATTTGTGATGTACTTTGTTTTATTTCATAGAATAAATTGAATTGAAAATTGAAATTGAAAAATTATTATTATTATTATTATTATTATTATTATTATTATTATTATTATTATTATTATTATTATTATTATTATTATTATTATTATTATTATTATTATTATTATTATTATTATTATTATTATTATTATTATTATTATTATTATTATTATTATTATTATTATTATTATTATTATTATTATTATTATTATTATTATTATTATTATTATTATTATTTGTTATTGTTATGAAATTACATTGTGTCTTGTGTTTTAATGGTTCAAATATCTCCAGAATCTACATCCAGCACCTATTTTTAAAACTAATATTAGATCATATTTAAATTTAGATTATTCATTTTTAATATTGATTAATTTACAGTATTCATTTTTAATATTGATTAATTTACAGTATTCATTCTTATATAGACTATTTGCATATTCGATTCACATAATTCATTTTCATATTGATTATTTTCATGGTTGGTTCACATAATTTATTTTCATAGTTGAATTGCATAATCTATTTTATGATTTATTTCCATCTGTCACTTACATAAGTAATTTCTTGATTCATATCTATGATTAATGTCCAGGTTTTATTTCCATAGTGTCCTTTGGCAAAATACAATAAATTTAAAATTATTAATTAAATTTGGGCAAACAGATTATATAAAATAAAATAAGATGAAAGAAAATAGTTAATTTAGGTTTATTAAATTTAATCATTCGGTTCATTGCAATGTTATGAATATTGAGTGCAGATATAAAATATCTTTCCTACTTTCTGTATTTAATATGATTCCCACTGGTAAAGTCATATTAAAGTTTAGTTTAGCAAAATTTGAGATCATAACCATTGCAATGTAATTAGTTAATAATAATTGCAACTCGTTGGCAGATTTAGACCTTGAGAAAGAGTAGTTCGATTATTAAATCTAAGAGCTAGTTTGGAAGTCAAGTAGCATATTATAATGAAATTGGAAATACTATTATTATAATAATGAACATAACTTGACAGTTGATTGAATGATTAATATGTGTGTTTAAAGAAATAGGATTAAGGTTTATCAGATTAGAGAACATAACACAGATATTCTGTGTTATATAATTGTAGCTATTGAAAGTGGTAGATGCTGAGAACAAAAATAAAGTAGTGAAATTAAATGGGAAGGATTTATTTATAATATTTTTATCTTGTATTAAATTAAATAATAATTTTATAATTTAGGCATAAATTATGAGTTTTCTGCATTGATTACTAATTTATTTCCAGTCATGTATAAATTAGAAATGTATATAACATTTTCTGTAGTTGCCACTTGAGATCAGATATTTATATTAAAGTTGTGAAAGAAAGTTGTCTCATTATTGTTCATTTAGTAATAAATTTTATCATGAAATATTTGCATAATTGATGATAGGTTTGAAACTAAGACCACAATAAATCGAATGGTCTTATCAACATTACATTTTTTGAGAGACAATTTAATGACTTTCTCCATTATCTTCTATAGTCATAAGCATGGATGATGATGATGACCTCTGGTGGGCATTATGATTTATAGTTGCAATTTGGTGCCCGGGTATACTTAGTCCTATTATTAATATCAGTAGATAAACACATTAGCCATCCTTGTCTGAACCTAAGGTTAATATTAGATTCAATTGACTAGCTACTTGAAGTAAATGAAATGAAATAAAATTAAAGTTAAACATATAGAAAGTGAAGTTTGGCACACATAAAGTGAAGTTAATAAATAAATGAGAGTTTGTTGCACTAACATAAGTAAAATGATTGTGCTGAGATAAAGTTGAGGTTACAATTTATATAAGAACAATTTTTTTATATTAATCAGTCTTTAATATTAGTAAAAGGACTGTCACATATATAAATATTGATATTTCTTGTGAAAATGTTCATTATTTTTATAAGTTTACCTGAATGTATCCCCATTTGTATTTCAACAGAATAAGTAGATTGTGATTCTACTTTTAATCTAAGCAGTTTATTTAATAAAAATAATGCAAATTTAGCAATTTCATTTGCATGGTTCTCATTTTCCTCTGGTACTCCTGAAACAAATAATGCTATTTCTAATGTAGTGAGAACCTATAATATATATATATATATATATATATATATATATATATATATATATATATATATATATATATATATATATATATATATATATATATATATATATATATATATATATATATATATATATATATATATATATATCCTTAATTAAAAAAAGTATTGTAATAACAATAAAAATAATATATATATGTATATATATATATATATATATATATCCTTAATTAAAAAGAAGTATTGTAATAACAATAAAAATAATAAATTTAATGTTAATTAATTAGTATCTATAGTCTACTTTAACTCATCTAAATTGCAATAAATTTCAAAAAAACTTATATCTGAAGCAAACAACATCCACTCAAATCCCATGAAACCAAAATTTTAATGTCAACAGCTCATCTATTAATTATATTTATTTTATTTCTATTTATTAAAATTGCCTCCTTATTTTTTGTTTTATCATGATTTCTCTCTTCATGAAGAATCTTATCTCTTTAATGATCAATTTTAAATTATAATTATATGTTCTTTTTTGATCAACAAAAAAACTGAAGCAGTCTTAAAATCATTATTATTTTTACTTATTACACACTTATACAACTATTCATGTTCTTTAAAAATTTCTGTATATTGTACCTCAATTCACTTATATATGATATTATACAACTCAAATTAAATTTGATACACAACATTAATTTTTGCTTAACAAGTTATGATATTTTTAGAATTAGTCTTTACAACACAAAATGAATCTTTAAGCACATGTTTATCTCTCTCTCTCTCTCTCTCTCTATATATATATATATATATATATATATATATATATATATATATATATATATATATATATATATATATATATATATATATATATATATATTAAAAATTATAGTTAGCAAGTTAATTGTTAAAATATAGATTTTTTTTTGTTTATATTGCATTTGATGTAGAGTTGAAATTATTAAATTAGAATGTTGAACAACAATTCTTCATGGAGAGAAAATGAATGGGTTAATAAATAGTTAATAAACACAAACAAATGATTATTATGCCTTCACAATTATTAAATTAATGAAAACAAATTATGTTTGTTAGCCAATAATCATGTATGTAAATCATCATCAAAATTAATGTAGTAAATATTAAATTAAATTAGATGTTTGATTTTACAATTTTACAATTAATCACACTATATGCATATACAATGCACATATCAGGTACAGAATAACAATACCTTGAAATAGAGTATATGTACATACTCTCTGAGTTTAATTCTTGTTGTATAATGAGGATCAAGAACAAGTCATGTAAGGTATATTGTGCAAGTGTGAATTCCATCCCACTCATTCATTAATCATCATCAAACCTCTTTCTAAAATTTAGATAAATCATCGAATAGAATACTTTCTGTTGTTGGGCCTGAAACATACATAAATAGAAAGATGCCAGACCATCCTGTTATAATATATATTATGGATACCCCTAACATTGTTCCAACATCTATTACCATGTGGCCCGATATGAATCTAGGAAATTAGCATTATTTAGTAATTGCTGTATTAGTATACGTTAAACTGCACAAACTATTTAACTATGAATTCAAATACACGTTTTAAATGTCAACTTAATTGAGCGATAAACAAAGATTTAAATTACATCTATCAAACAGACATCATAACTAACCACTTTACAAATACTATTTTGTTAAATGTATTATGATCATAAACACAATTTACTTATACTTAGCAAATCGAATGAATGAACGCTATAAAGAAATAAAAACTAATTTTAAAGAAATATTAACTTTTTTTTTACTTTCTTATTGTTATTAACAAATTATTTATATTAATATTCAATAAATATGATGTCAACAATGGATTGAAAAGATCATCACAAACTTGCTTAATTGGTTTTTTCTAGGGAAGATAAACAAATTCCTTACCTGTGAAGAACCTGCAATTTCTTAAATGGAGCAGTTGAATTATAGACAAACAAGTATGAGTGACAACATTATCAAAAATTTATATCTGAATATTCAAGAAAGTGATAGTAAATATAATGAATGCAGGATAACAATGTAAGGAATTTGGAATTAAAGAATTTGTAAGTAAATTCAAAGTGTTCAAACTTTTAAAAACATCATTAATTCCGAGATAAAGATTACAAATTCTAGATTCGAGGATAAGATAAGAAACACTGACGATACTCCACTCGAAATAAAGTATTAAAGCAAAGTCTAATAAATAATAAAACAAACATACAGTGCTAAGTGCAGGGAAAGAAGGTCATTGACCACAGAGTTATGACTTGTCAAGATGAAGAAGGAATTGACCTGACACTCCACTCCTACACCAGGAAAGATCATGCCAATTTGTAATGAGTGGATTTTATAACTCTCTATGATAATACTATAAAAATGAATATTTAAATATCCAAGTAGAGAACAAATATTACAGAATTAAAGTTAACTAAATGAGGAATTCAACATTAAAGTGTTTGCAAGTGAATTCAAAGTATTCAAACTACCAAAATATCAATAATTCTCAATTATAGATCACAATATCTAGATTTGATGGTAGAAATGATTTAAGAAATATTGACTTTATTCTATTCAAAACAAATCATTAAATCAAAATATAATTAATGATGAAAACAGTTATGCATTCCTAAGTGCAAAAGCAACATCACAGAAAGTATGTCATGATCCATATATCTATGACTTGTCAAGATTGGGATAGAATTAACCTAGCACTCCACACCTACACTATGAAACATAAAGTGAATTTGTAATGGAAAGATTATTTTATCCTCCACTCCAAAGCAGAAATTCCAAGAGTAACAATGATAACCTACCTTATGGATGTTCTAGAATACTTATGAGCTAACATGAATTATTAAAATAGGTCATTAGGACTTTTTTTGAGCTTCAAAACCAAATTAGAGATGATATCACTCTTGTTATTTATTTGTATATAAGATATTGTAACGGTCAGATTTGTACATCCATGCAACTAAATCCAAAGTACTGGTAAATTATATAAAGACTGATCTAAATGAGGGGTTGAGACCTTGAATCTGATTCCATCTCAACTCCTCCACCAACCTTTCCATGTCTTACTACCCTGTAAATGTTATATATAAGGGACCACACTCGGAATTTCTTAGTTCACTTCCAGTAGCAAAGGGTGGAACAAAAGACTCGTGGAATATTAACAAAATTACTATTAATTTAAATGCACACACATCTATGGCTGGTTAGATAATGCATGTATTAATAAGTAACAGTAATACTAAGAAACTTAACTATGATTTAAAATTAAGATATTTAACTAAGATTCGGGATGGATGACAAATGAAAATCAACACAGTTGTTATAATTTAATATATTTTAATTAATCATTATAAATCAAATAAACGTGAGTGCATTAAAAAACACACACAGGTATAAAAAAATATGAGCAAGTAACAGGATCTAATCTGATGGACTATAATTTAAGATTTTGTTATAATTTTAACAGTCTACAGTTTCTAATCATGCCTTAATTTTACTATGTCCTACCTATTAGAATTGTGACAGTTATGTCAGGGCATGAATGCTGATTTACCTTTATAACATTTAATAAAAGTCATTTACTAACACATAACGAGCTGCAGTAGGGGCTCTATGCAGATTCTGTACATACAAATCATATTACAAGTTTAGATCAATGGTAAATATTATTAAATTATGGACAGATGAACTGCAGCTTTGTAGTATGACTTCAAATACTACAGCATTATATAT